>SNQJ01S0159442.1:22253-44112 GCA_010110895.2 Picea sitchensis | reverse complement strand
CACCAAGACCCTTCATGGAATTTACAAGTTCTTCAACTCTTAAAAAATACTTGCTAATTGTTTCATCTTCATTCATCTTTAGTTGTTCAAATTTCAATCTGTATGTTTGAAGTTTGGCATCTTTTAATTTCTCATTTCCTTCATAACTGCTAATAAGTTTATCCCACATTGCTTTAGCAGTTTCAAGATGCATCACCTTTACAAACTCAGCTTCAACAAGTCCATTCAAGATAGAATTCATTCACTTAGCATTAAAACTAAACTCTAACTTATCATCCTTGGAGGCTAGCACAACACGCTTTGTATATCCAGTCTCTACTACATCCCAAACATCAACAACCAAGGCCATTGAGTATGTTCTCATTCTAATCTTCCAGAAGGAAAAATTTGTTCCATCAAACAAAGGGGGCTTAGAGGCTGAAGTCCCTTCATGACTTGTGATGTTTAAGCTTACAGATATACCTTTGAATAAAAGGAACCCACTCTGATACCAATTGTTGAAATTACTAAGACAACTGAGAGGGGGGCGGTGAATCAATTGTTTTTGAGCTTAAACAATTTTAAGTCTATTAAAAAATTCTTAATCTTTCTTCAAGTGATCATCAACATTATACAGCATATGGATAGTAAAAGTAAAGAGCATCAGTCACACATAAGGTATACACAGAGACAGATTTTCATGAGGAAACCCATAAAGGGAGAAAACCTCTTCTTCTTCGAAATGATAGACAGTCTTTTAAGTTCTGTACATCATCTATAATTGAGCACCAACTCAATGTGAGGCTGCTACCTCTGTTTTACAAGATGCAACTTGTTTGAGAGAACCAACTCTCTGGTTTCTCTAGCATCCACTAGAAGGAAGCACCAACTCCCTTAATGTTCCAGCACCAACTGGATGGAAGCACCAACCTCCAGTTACACAGGTTCCAACCTGTATAACAGAGAACACTTGTTCTCCCTTGCACCAACCTGCCACCCTGGTTTCTCTGGCTGCAACCAGATGGAAGCTACAACTTCCTATGTTCAAGCTCCCACTTAAACCTCTGAGGACAACAGTCCTCCCTAGAACCTCCCAACCTCCCTATAATATGAATGAATAAATAAACAGACAACTACATAGATAAATCAATTCTTACCAATCTTTCTTTGTTCTGTAAATCTAGTCTTCTTCTAACTGTTCTGCAATTTTTCTCTTCCTTTGTCTGTTCAGCAAGTCTTCTCTGCTTCAACTTGTTCTGTCATTCTACTCTGCTTCAACTTGTTCTATTATTCTGCTCTGCTTCAACTTGTTCTGTTATTCTGCTCTGCTTCAAGATTTTTCATCATCTGTTACACTTCTCTGAGTTTTATCTCATACTGCGCATCTTCTCAATCTCACACTGTGCATCCTATGATTTTCCCTTTCTTACAGTTTTATTCATTTTCATCCAGAACAACCAACCTCACATAGTCTGTCTCATTTTCTTTTATACACACACCCACAGTGGTTCCACTTCGCATCTCCTTAGGAAAGAGAAAGACAATTGTCCGAGCAACTGAAACACCAACTGATCGACAATCATGAGTCCGTTTCACTAACAGATTCGTAATTGAGGAGTTAACTGTGAGAGAGAACAATAACCTTCTGATCATATTCCAGTTTATCTGCTCTGTTGGATGAACTTTATTGACATTTCCTTTAAATCGGGTTTCGACATTTCGGCAATCCTGTGCTGAGTGTCTCGACACTTCATTTCGCGATCTCCGAAGTTTCGATATAGAGCTTTTCTATACTAGCTCCTTCCCCAATATGACCATGGTCATAACCAAGCTCTTATGCATGAAGCGCTTTCGCAATTTTGCATTTCGTGAATCTGGAGATGAGGCATCTCGACTCTCCAAGTCGCCATCCCTGAAACCCCGAAATGGCGTGGGATCAACGGTCCCGATCAACACTCGATCTAACGGTTCAGATTATTTCGTGATTTCACATTTTGCGATTTCGACATTCTTGATGTTCAGTTTTCTTGTCACTTCAAATTCCCAATCCACGAAGCTATGAAATGGAATCGAATCAACGGTCTAGATCACATCTTGATCTGACAGTTGTGATTAAGTTGTGATTTTGCATATCGTGATTTCAGGATTCCTGTGGTTGATATTCCTTGACACCTCCAACTCTCGATCCATGAAACTTAGAAATGGACTGGGATTAACAGTCCATATCAAACCTTCATATGATGACTCATATTAAGTCACGATTTCACATATCATGATTTTGGGATTCATGTGGTTGATATTCCTTGACATCTCCAACTCTCGATCCGCGAAACTCCGAAATGGACTGGGATCAACGGTCCAAATCAAACCTTGATCTGACGACTCAGATTAAGTCACGATTTCGAGAGGTTAGGGAACCATGTTCCTTTGACTCTCCAGTCAGCAAAATGATAATATTTCCCCATGTTTCCTACCCATAAATGGACAGTCCTCCTTCTTTCGGAATTTTGTACGCCCACTTCTCCTTGTACTTCAAAGAACGTGCAGGTTCTCCTCGATCCAACAATGGTCAGATCCTGTGCTTGGATCTAATGCCTGAGATATTTCCTCCTCTTCAGCATGCTCTTCTTTTCTACATTTAGATCTGATGGTCCTTGTTCTTTCGAGAACTTTGAATGGGATCCAATGATCAGAAATGCTTCTCAAACTTTACGGGCCTTCAACATGCCTGATCAACGGTACAAATCAATCATCGATATGACGACTGAGAATATTTCAAGATTTCTCCTATCGTGAGTTCAGGACTCCTATTGTAATTATCCTTGACATTTATATCTCCCGATTTCCGAAATCCCGATAGCAAAAACTCCAAAATGAAGTTTAGCAAAAACTTCGCACTTTGATATTGTCATTTGATCATTGTTGCCCTGCTGGTCTTCCTGAACTTATCTTTTGTTCCTATTTTTATGCCTGTCTGTTACATACTTCCTGTACTCATTCCATCTTCATTGTTGTACTTTCCATCAATGACAAGCATTCGTTGACTATTAAATATTTGCCAACAATGAGATAGGAGAATGTGATCTCAAGTCACTTTAAATACTGTTCATTTTGTAAGAAACAAACATCTTGGTTGGAACAGATTATAGGCATGTGACTTTTAGAACTATATGGACAATTGATCTAAATTTTTCTTTAGACCAGTGTGAAAATTGTTCCATATATGTTTTACCTTTTTATTATGAAATATTGATATGTTGCACAACTTTTTCCTCTTTAGCATATGATATTCCATTTCATTGAATGCTTTGAAATCTTGTCTATAAATTGTTGTTCCATATTCTATGACTGTGATTGTTATATCAATTATAATATCATGATTTATGCCTGATGTTTAATTGATGGATAAAATGAATGCTTCACATAAATATTTTTCTTACTGTAATCATTCATAATTATAAGATCACTGGATTATATGTGTCTACTATTCTATTTTTATATCCTAGCTGTAAATAGACATATTGAATTTATACAGGAGACATTAGTATGAGCCTATTGATGATTTATTTCATAAGTGAGACAGCTGGAGTTTTGCATCGTACACAGGCATAGACACATTAAGAAACTAGTAATAGGCTAGCTTTATTTGCTTCTAATTTTCATCATTTTAGTTATTAGTGAAACATGAAAGTTATTTGATCGGCTTTGACCATCACTCTATCTTTGTTTCAAATCATGTTTTACTTTTGATTCATAGATATGTGATTACAAACAGAAAATACAAAAATATGTACTTTATTTATCTACTTTTGAGAGAAATTACAAAACATTGATTTTGCAAGGCTTTCACTAAAACTTGCAACCTGTAATTATTATGTTCATAAATGACATGTTCATATCTATCTTTTTGTTTAATACATTTGTAAATAATTAGGTTAAAGTATATATATTATTATAGTTTTAGCATTAAGTAGTTTATTTCTTTTCTTTGTTTTAGGAATTTAGTTGGATAACAGAGCCATTAAACCCGTCAGAATAGATTACACCAAACAACTTGGGTTAATTAGACAACCTCGGTCCGACAATATTCTTCCAGTTGACGGCATGTCAAAATTTCTCGTCAGCAAATGGCACTAGAAGGGGGGCCTGAATTCAATTGATGGCACTTGGAGGTCGCAAGACTCCTTCCCCACACACTCACTCCCTTGTCGTAATGCGTAGTCACTCAGACAACAACGTTACACTTGAAACAACAACTACCCCAAATGATAATCCTGATATTCCCATTGAACTAGTGACACTAGCCCCTCAAGGGCCCAAAATCCAAGATATTGTTCGTCAGTCACTCATAAGGAATCATAGTGCCTTATCCCATATCAGACAAACTGGTAGGCCACTTAATCAACCCCTAGATTTCTCGGATATCCGAGAACAACTTGAAGACACTAGTCTACTCTCAAATCCTTTAGCTGATAATACCACTGATCATATCGAAACACCTATCCTTGGAGCCGGGGGATCTGGTATTCCACCTTCCCCACCTAAGTCGTCTCCATATTATTCAGGAGGAGAGTCATCTGGCGAAGGTAGTTCCTCATATGAATCATCTCAGCCTTCAACACCACGAACACCCATGGAAAACCAAAACAATCCTGCCAGACCTTGGCTCGATCAAGATGTCATGGTTGTACCTGGACCTCAACACCCATTACCAAAACACCCAGAGAAATGGTTTCCCAAATTTGATCCAAATTCTAAACAATCTATTGAGGATCACATAATTTTTTTTTATGTTGGTCATTAGAATTCGAAATGTAGAGCATGAATATGTAGTATGAATACTTTTTCCTTATACATTTGAGGGAAATGCCTCCACATGGTATTTTTCCCAACAACCCCAAACCATTGTCTCTTGGGACAAATTTGAAACCTATTTCTTAGAGAAGTTTGGAGATGATAAATCTTTCGAAGTCTTGGTTATGGAGCTCTCCAGTCTAAAAATTAATCGTAAGGAAAAATTAAAAGATTTTAACCAGAGATTTCTTACCTTAAAGAATAAAATCCCTGCAGATTTAATTCTTGTAGAAAGACTAATTATCGCATATTACGCTAAATACCTACACAATAATATCGCCATATGGGTCAAAAGGTCTAAAAAGAACACTCTGTTAGGAGCCTTTGAGGAATAAATCCAAATTGAAAAGGATATATTAATCTTAAAAGGAAATCTCAATAGTGAAGATGAGACAGCTTCATTGTCTAAAAATAAAATAGAAATCCGCACTAGGCCTCCTCAAATTAAAAATCAACCAGAAACTTTAGACATGGAAAGCTTGCAGAAAGATTTCCATAAATTGTCCAATCAGGTTGTGTACTTGAATATATCAACCAAGGAGGCATCCTCAAGCAAAGGAAATTTTAAACCTCCTTTCAGAAAACCTTTTCCTCCCAACCGACCAAACTCGACCACTGAAGGTCTAAATTTCAAAAGCTTGCAGTATGCTTTGCAAACAATCTTAGAAGCACATGATGATTCTTCTTCCGTCCCTCCTGAAATTTATGAAGACATAGTTGAGGGATAAGTTACAGAAGAGGAGGAATCATCTCCCAACATTTTCGGTCACTTCTCAGACAACATTTTCCAAGCAAATTTTGAAACTGTCCACCCCTACAACACAAGAAGAAAAACACAAAACAAAATTTTTTATGAAGTGAGTAATAATGTGTTTATAAAACAATCGAAGCAAGCTGAAATTAAAATCAGCCCCTGTTTTAAAATACAATTTAATTGAAGATCTGAAAAAACAAAGGGATAATATTTATGTTTTTGTGCTGCTTAAATTTCCCCTTATTTTGCAGAAAATGCTGCAGAGTATCACTGAAAACAGTAAAAAAACGATCCTAGCTGCAAGAAAACTGCAGAAATTGGTTCAAAAAAAGCCAAAAATGTCCCGACTAAAACAACATATGAACCTCCAGATAAAAGGGATTTAGCTGAAAAAACTGTTGCAAATGTAGATAAAACTGTTTTAGGGACAACAGTTAAAAATCCGTAGAATTTTGTTGTTAACACTCGGAAAAATGTCCCACCTTTTTTCTTAACCTTTGAAATTTTTAATAGGAATGTACATAACTGTATGGTAGATTCCAGTGCATCATCAAATGTCATGGCGCTATCTGTGTTTCAAAAAATTAACACAAAAGTTAAACCTTTTGATCTCAAAATCATTCAACTCTATCGAACAAATGTTAAGGTAATCAATGAACTTAAGGATTTTCTGGTTAGATTATATTCCAATCCTAAGTTTCATCAGATAATTGACATTATTGTTGTTGACATCCTTGAAGTCTATGTTTTTTTTTTTATCAGGGACTAGTTCGAACAACTGCATGGTTACATTTCCACAGATTGGTCTCATTTGTGGTTGTTGGAAAAGGGACAGCCAAATAGAATTAGGATAAATAGAGAACGTTATATTAAGAACATCATGAAGGATCTAAATGATGCAAACAAATATTTTACTACATCTTCTAATTCATTTGAAATGCAGGGATTGAATACCTTCTTTGGTAACTTCATGACCGAAATTTCTCCTATCACTAATCCTGGGCAGCAATAAGAAGTTATGGACTATACTCATACATCAACTTTGCCAAATGTGCCAAACAACGCTGATGAAGCTCAAACTTGGTCATTGTAATTTGACGGATCCAAATATAAAGAAGGAGTCGGTGCAATATGTGTGCTCATCGATCCTATAGGTAATAAAACTTTTATTGCCTATCGGTTAGAGTTCGAGTGCACCAACAATACTGCCGAATACGAAGCACTTCTACAAGGGATTATGAAATATTTGGATATGGGCATACAAAATTTAACGGTATTTGGTGATTCTGAAATCATGGTTAGGCGGGTAAGAAACTCCATACATTACTTATCACCACATCTAAAAACTTACCAAGCTGAGGTATGGAGCTTAATGCAAAAATTTTCAGCATTTAACATAAATTACATTCCTAGACTAAGTAATTCGGAGGTTGATTTATTGGCTAATGTCACTTATAAACTATTTCCCATAGAAGGTATTTCTCCTAATGCATTTTTGATTGAATTGTTGTTCTAACCGTCGATCCCAGATAACATCAGCAATTGGAGAGTGTTCGACGATGACCAAGAGATCATCAACTTCTTGCATATGGAGGACACCTTCCAAGGTGTAGTCATTGATGAAGGCAGTCATGATGAAAACCTCCACAATTTCACAATAATATAAGATCCTAGATCTTCTGAATCGACATCTAGTCTGGTAAATTCTATCCCCCGATCTGTTGTAAGACTAGAGAAGTTTTATGAATTACATGATAAATTTAGAGGGTCAGTTAATTGCAAAACAAACAGTTCTTCTTTGATTCATGAGACGGTTAATTTACGGACAAAGGGAAATCCTCAAAATATTAATTTGGGAACAGGATGCTCCGAGCAAGAACGATATGCTTTTATAAAATTGTTTAAAGAGTTTAAATACATTTTTTCCTAGACGTATGATTATTTGAAAACATTTTATCCTAATATCATACAACATGTCATCCCCATGAAACCCCAGACTTAGCCTTTTCAACAGAAATTGAGAAAGATGCACCCTATATTGGAACCCACCATTAAAAAAGAACTAAATAAATTACTAACTGTAAATATAATTTTCCCGTTAAGGCACACGCAATGGGTGTCTAACCTAGTCCCTGTAAGGAAGAAAAGTGGTGAAATTCGACTCTGTGTCGATTTTCGGAACCTAAACCGAGCATCTGATAAACATAACTACCATGTTTATGTTACAAGGGAAAAATTCTCTATGGCCAAGGGTAAACCACAACAGATAGGTATGACTATAGAAATCAAATCCATTCCAACATATGCTATATAAAATAATGTGCAAGATAAGAAAGAGGCCTACCTTGATCCAACGTTTGATGGTGTTCCTTCGTTGAGCACTTCGACCCAAATCTTTATACCTACAATAATTTCTTAACAAATGAGAAAATAAAATATATAGTGATGAGATAAAGGGGTTAGCACATTAGATAGTATAATACATCAATAAACATTACAAACATGCCCATGGATAATAATCATACATTTGCAATATATCAATAGGACGGGAAAGGAGTGTTTCTATTAATAATTGATTAGTAGAAGTGACAACATTACAGACTTTTGTGTCGACATGGTTCAAAACCAAGAAACCAAGTTCCTTCCAACTGGGCCTCCAACAATTCAATCCTCCACCAAAGGCAAGATCACAAGAGAGAGTCAATGAGGTTCTCTCAACTATAGGGAAAGAGCTTGGGGGTTGAACACTGTGTTCAAACTTGAGGGACAAAGGGATGCAGACTCAATATGAATAATTTCTCCAGAGTAACTTTTCTCTCAAAGTTGAATGATTTCTCCTCTTTTCCATAGCTCGGAAATTTTCTTTTCTAGCCTTCAAAATGCAACTGAAGGGCCGAGTCGGAACGTTTCCAGTATGTAGAAGGCCAAGGATCAAATGTCTTCTCTCATGACACGGAAACCCGACCTCACTTTTGTATTTTCTGTCACAAATCCCTATGTACATGGGCTATAGTGGAGAAGCAAGTGTATACACATATTGAATAACTGATAGGGAGTGTATATGTGGAAAAATGTATATTTTTTGATCTAGATTCAACAAAACAAAGATGACAAGTCTGCATAGGTAAGTGGGAAAAGGCCCTCTATGCAAGATAGCAATGGTGAGGAAAATATCGCTATAACAGACGCCCCCTAATGTGTGAGATCATAGGAGTATCTATGATGGTCGAAATTGTTAGCGATATTTCTTGCAAGGGGGGCTAGAACGCAGAAAATGGGTTTAAAACCCACTTGTCCAAGGTTTCGGATGACAATGTGCCCAATATAAGTCACGAGCAAGTCTAGGCGGTCCAAATTTGAGCGCCTAGATCAACGATGCATATTGGATTCCGGACCCCCCTTGCCTTTCTACCTTTAAACGGGGGGGGGTCCGGAATCGGGGGCGCACCTCTCCGACGGCTCAGATTAGCGCGCCCGGATCAACGGCGATGGAAGCAATTCCGGACCCCCCCCGCCTTTCTACCTTTAAGCGGAGGGGGGGGGTCCGGAATCGTGGATGCAGTTTTCCAACGGCCACGATCGAGGAGCCCGAATCAATGGCTCAGGCACGACCCTGACCTTCTCAGCTGCCTTGTCTTTAACCCGTGTGGGCCATATCTTCGTCATGACATCTCCCTGCCTACCTTTCCCTTGTTGCCATGTGTCACCGGTCATCTCTCTCTCACGCCTCCATATGGCCTTTCCCTCGTCGCATCACCCATTTACCACCCTCCACGTATTCCTTTCCCTCCATGTCAGCCTCCCACTACATTAAGACTGCCACGTTTATCCTCCCGTCGCCTCTGACCACCTCTCATCGTTCTTGTTTTGTCCTTGCGGTTGTGGCCCCGTCATTCCGTAGCCTTTCCCCAGTTCCCGTGTTGGCCTCCACCCCCGTCCCTCAAGCTATTCAGTTATTCCAGGTGGCAACGTGAGGGGTCTTCCATATCCCGAAGCGCTGAGTTGGCCGGGCCATTCTCAATCCCAAGAAGCAGTTATTGAAGTGGTTGGTGGTGGTTAGACATCGTCTCCGCCATAATGGGAAAGTCCTGCATTGGATTAAAGGCATGTCGATTTGCCGAATAAACTGTCAGAAGATCGATCGCGTCTGCCATAAGTTGCACGGTTATTCAAAGATTGCGGCTGCAGAGTGTCAGAAGCCATGCAGACGCAAAGACTTCAATGTAGTATCTTGGTTCTACTGCTGTTTTTATTTTGAGTATATGTAGGCATTTTTGCTATTTTTGTATCTATCGATGGTTGAGCTAAGCTCCCGACTGTAAAGTTTCAGTGAACATTCTGGTTTCCTGGCTATGCCTCTGTGTCTGAGATTTCTTGGTTTATAACAAACAGTTCTCTTCTCTCCATCTTTGTTTCATCTTATGCCAGAGAGTCCACAGTCGAAGGATTCACGTGGATTTAACAATCTTGTTATGATAAAGGATTTGTTGTGACATTGTTGTGCCTTATGGTGTTATCTGTTTGAATATAAGAGGATCTTGTGTTTGAATGCTTTCTTCTTCAGTCGGTTGTGAACCTGACGTTTATGACAGACCCTTGCACTCCTCTCATGAAGTCTTCCCCCTACTCACCCTTTATTGCAACTCACTGTTTGAAGTTTATCAAGACCTCACTCGTTCATGCATGCCTGGCCTGGTTTCTGAGTTGAGACGATTGTTCTGAGTTTGCTTCCATTTGATCACCCCCTTTCAAACAAATCGTGACATTAAACTGATGGGCATCGGGCTCTGCTCCTGCTAGCAATCCAGGAGTGACTTCCGGCTCCAACATTTCTGGCGCCGTTGTCGGGGATGAAGTTGAATATTTTCCCCGGGATTGAAAGACAAAGATCAACTGATTCTGAAGGTGCATCAAATATCAGAACCAGAAGATTTCTACTGTGCACCTGGCGACTCCACTGTGACGACTTTGCTAGGAAGAACCTGCTCTATCAACTGTGGCTTCGAGAGGCAGACACATGAGGTCTAATCCACACTTGCCTTTAGCTACACCAGAAGCTGACACGGAAGCAGTGCGCAGAAAGGGAAAGAGAGCTGCAAAAGAAGTTTCCTTCGCTGAAACAGGTAATACGCCCTCACCTTCTGTGAGAACTCCTTTTTCAGATCCTCAGTTTCCTAGTCATCCTTCCTCTGAAGTTTCCCGTTTTATGAACTTTGGGAGTGTTCCTGCTGAGTTTTCCCCTCCTGGTCTGGTATCAGAAGGAGATATTCTTGTCACTTCCCCTTCCCTGCAGGTCTTGCCTTATCATAGACCTCAGCCTTCTGAAGGTTTCACCACCCCTCCTGTTGTTGTTACTGCTGCACAGAAAGAAGCTTCCGCACACTCAGGTCCCTTGGCTTCCTCTCTGTTTTCTCCGTTGTCTCCTCCAAGAACCTCTGTTCCAACATCTCTCGTTCATACTCCTTCTCCTCCGAGTTCTCCTCTACCTAATATCCCTATGGCTGGTGTTAATCCCCCTCAGAACAAAATGGATGCTATAGTCGCTGCCAGATATGCCCCTTTGATTCTACCCCAGCCTCTGAACCCTCTCCCTACTGGAGACAATTTGAGGTACATGCCCAAGTTTAGTGGGGAGGGAGACATAACTGTTGAAGAGCACCTAGCTTCCTTTTACAGTTATGCTGACAACTTGAATATTGAGAGTGAAGATGTCTGGATGAGAGTATTTTTCCAGAGCCTAGATGGAGAAGTGAGGAAGTGGTTCCGAGGCCTAGCCCTTGGATCTATTGCTGGCATTGAAGCCTTGGATAATGTTTTCCTGAGGCAGTGGGGAGACATAAAAGATTATATGTATTACATGACAGAGTTTGGGTCTCTGAGAAAGATGGAAGGAGATTCTATCTCAGACTTCTCCAAAAGGTTTAATAATATGTACAACAATATTCCTGCAGATATTAAACCCTCAGAAGCCTCTGCTCAAATTTCCTATGCTAGTGCATTTGACCCTGATTTCTGTCTCGTGTTAAGAGAAAGAAGAGCCACCTCTTTAGCTCAGATGCAAGATGCAACTATAGAAGTGGAATCCAACATATTGGCGGCTAACAGACTGAGGAACCAGGCCGACATAGACAGAATAAAGGAAAAGTCGGAAGCCTCAACTTTCGACCCATCATTGCCCCACTCTCAAGTAAATGAGCTGACCTGAGCTATGAACCTCCTTAAAGAAGAGGTGGGGATATTGAAGGTGGAGAGAAAGAAAATGTACAAGGGCCCTCAAAACACCAAGAATAAAGGAGGTTTCAGAAGGCCAAATAATTTCGCTCCTCCAGCTATGCACAGAGAAAAAGAAAGAGACAGAGATGACCAAAGAGTTCAGGCTCCCTTCCAGAACAATTTTGTGGTTGATGAAGAGCAAGAGGAAGAAGACGAGCCTGAGCCAAAAATTCACAGTGTAGAGGTCACTCCCCCTTTCCCCCATCTGACCCAATCGGCATATGAAGAGTCTCTCATAGATAGTCAGCTGAATGAATTGAGTAAAGGAGACAAAGCTGGTGGCGGTCGAGGCAGGTACAACTTAAGGTCTGAAAAAAGGGCAGCAGCACCTGATGTTCCTGAGTCATCCACTAGAGAAGAGAGGCTTGCTAATGAGATAGCATATGCTTACAAAGGTAATAAGGCCCAACCTCTCTCTCCCATTGTCCAAAATCATGTTCCTGAAATTAGAGAAATTCTAAAGCCCATGCCTTCTTTCAATTTCGAACATGAAATTCAAAAGATCGGGATTCCTGTGCCACTCACTGAGTTAATTAAACATGGGGAATTCAAAAAAATCTTCTCTGAGCTGTTAAATTCCGAAGCCTCATACCCTCTCACAGACTCCATAAACCTCCAAGATGAAAGGCCTACAGTTGTCCTAGGTCCCATGGTAGAAGACAGATATGATTCATCCCCTCCCTTCTACACATCCCTGAACATACATGACAAAGTACTGCATAATTTCCTTATGGACTCAGGGGCCTCCCACAACCTCATGCCCAAGGCCGTCATGGAAGAATTAGGACTGGAAGTCACCCAAGCCTATCATGACCTCTATTCTTTTGACTCTAGGAGGGTGCAGTGTTTGGGAATCATCAAGGACCTAGTAGTCTCCCTGTTTCAGCTACCCATGAAGAGCATGGTCATGGATATTGTGGTAGCTGATGTTCCCCCTAAGTTTGGCATGTTGTTGTCAAGATCCTGGATCAAGAGACTGGGGGGAAACTTGCAGATGGACCTCACATATGCCACCATTCCAGTCTTTGGGGGGGGACATAGGAGATTATACAGAGAAGCCCAGCTAGCCTACATTGTCAGTGATGAAGCCAATCCTACCAATCATCCCATATATGCTTTGGACACTGACTTAGGATCCAGTTTACTACAGCTCACCAACACCCCTGAAGCCCCTTTACAGATCAGAAAGCAGCCCATCCTCAATCAGGAGACCTCCCCTCCAACTTCCTCTGTTTGGAAGATGTTCTTTGATGGAGCTTCCTCCAGTATGGGTGCCGGTGTCGGAGTGATATTCATATCACCCTGTCAACAGACCATATCTCTGTCATACAAGATGGAATTCGAAGTCACCAATAATGTGGCAGAGTATGAAGCTTTGGTTCTGGGATTAAGAGCTACCAAGGAAATGGAGATTGAGGAGATAGTGGTGTTTGGAGATGCAGAACTGATTGTCCAACAAGTCAAAAATGTTTATCAGACTAAGCATCCTCGACTCAGGAGTTACAGGAACAAGGTATGGGACCTAGTTGATAATTCCTTCCTGGCTTTTAATATTTCCTACATTCCAAGGGAGGAAAATACCTCAGTCGATTTTCTAGCTTTCACAGCTAGTGTGCTCGAAATTACCACACAACCCACTGCCAGGTCTGATGTTGAAATAAAATACAGAACTTCTATACCAAACAACGTCAAATACTGGAAGGTGTTTGAGGATGATCAGGAGATTGAAAAATTCCTCCAGTCCATTGATGAATTTTCTACCATGCACATAGATGAGAATCCTGAAGAGGAAGATGACCATCACCTTGGGAAATTTGTGAATAAAATAGCTGATCACCAGATCATTCAGCTACCCAGCAACCACATACCGAGAGGACTAATCCCATTAGAAAGGTTGTTTGATGGGAACGATGTGGCAGTAAAAGGTAAAGTTTCGGGTGATGATGATGACACAACTGAATGCAACATAGGCACACCTGAGGAGCCAAAATTGGTCAAGCTGTCAAAGAGTTTGAATGGGGAGCAGAGGGCCGAGTATACTAAGTTGCTGAGGCAGTTTGCTGATGTGTTTGCATGGACCTACGAAGACCTCAAAACGTATGATACATCAGTCATCGAACAGAAGATCCCGTTGAAAGAGGATGCCAAGCCATTTAAGCAGAAGCTGAGATAGATAAACCCCATGCTGCTACCTGTCATGGAGAAGGAAGTAAAGAAGTTGTTGGATGCCCAGATCATCGTCCCCTTGAGATACTCTGAATGGGTGGCCAATTTGGTCCCGGTGAGAAAGAAAAGTGGGGAAATCAGACTCTGCGTCGATTTCAGAAACCTGAATAGAAGCTCCAGGAAGGACAATTATCCCCTGCCTAACATGGAACACATTCTTCAGAGGGTAACTGGTGCATCAAGGATATCCATGATTGATGGTTTCTCTGGATACAATCAGATATCAGTCATGCCTGAGGACAGAGAGAAAACAACATTTACCACTCCTTGGGGCACATTCATGTATGCCAAAATGCCCTTTGGGTTGATGAATGCAGGAGCAACGTTTCAGCGAGCCATGGACATAGCCTTCGTTGGGGAGAAGGACCAGTTTGTGGTGATATATTTGGATGACATCACAGTATTCTCCAAGACTGATAGAGAGCATTGCTTCCACTTGAAGAGGGTTTTCCTAAAGTGTCGAAGGTATGGCCTATCTTTAAACCCTAAGAAATCATTGTTTTCTATGAAAGAGGGGAAACTGTTAGGTCATATAGTGTCAGTAGAAGGAGTAAGAATTGACCCCAGCAGGGTGGAGGTGATTCAGGCCTTGTCTCTTCCCCGGTCTAAGAAGGAAGTTCAGGCATTTCTGGGGAAGATAAACTTTCTGAGGAGATTCGTCTCAAAGTTTGCTGAGCTACTGAAACACATCACAGCCATGCTCAAGAAGGGCCATGAAATAAAATGGACTGCTAAACCCAGGGAATCTTTTGCGCAGATAAAGAAATCATTGACTGAGGTGCATGTGCTAATCATTCCTGACTATTCTAAAGAGTTCCTGATTTTCTCATTTGCTTCCGACGACTCAGTAGCAGCAGTCTTATTACAGAGAAACGATCGAGGGCAAGAACAACCCATTGCCTTCTTCAGCAGGGCATTGAGGGATGCTGAACTTAGATATGAGATCATGGAAAAGTAGGCCTATGCATTGGTGAAAGCCCTCAAAGCCTTCAGGATCTATGTTTTGCACTCCAAGGTCACTACATATGTCCCTTCACCCTCTGTGAAGGACATTCTTATACAACCTGACATAGACGGGAGAAGGGGTAAATGGATAGCCAAGATCCTAGAGTTCGACCTGGAGATTAAGCCTACCAAGTTAATATGGGGGCAAGGTTTGGCCAGGTTGTTGGCTGAGTCCAATTTCAAAACTCTAGGGATTAACTGCATCAATGAACAAGCTGAGTCATCTAGCAGTAATTCACAGATCACAATACCACTAGCAGAATGTCCCTGGTACAGGGATATCGTGTACTTTCTGCAGGAATTGAAGCCCCCTGACGAATTGGGAAAGAGTAGAGCCAGAGATTTGAAGCTCAAAGCGGTCAAATATTGCCTCATTGACCGAGCCTTATACTGGAGAGACCCTTTGGGGATACTATTAAGATGTTTGGACCCTCTGCAAGCCCAGAAGGTAATGTTTGATTTTCATAGCAGTCTCTGTGGAGGTCATCATTTTTGGAAGACCACAGCCCACAAAATCCTCCGGGCTGGGTATTACTGGCCCACTTTGTTTACTGATGTCTGCAGAGAAGTCAGGGCTTGCATTAAATGCCAGAGGTTCTCAGGTAAACAACAACTCAAGTCTCTGCCATTAAAACCCGTAGTAGCTTCGACACCTTTTCAGCAGTGGGGATTGGATTTCATTGGAGAAATTCATCCTCCCTCAAGCGGTCAGCACAGATGGATCCTCACCGCGACTGATTATTTCACTAAATGGATAGAAGTTGCCCCCACCAGAATCACTTCTCATAAAGTAATCATTGGCTTCCTGGAAGACATCATAGCCAGATTTGGCTGTCCCAGCAACATTGTCACTGACAATGCTTCCCCATTTCGGTCCGAGCCTCTAGTCAAGTTTTGTGAACAATTTGGGATTTCACTGATTCATTCCACTCCCTACTATCCTCAGGGAAACGGACTGGCAGAGTCCTCCAATAAAAGCCTAATCAAGCTCATCAAAAAATTACTGGAGGACAATCAGAAGGCCTAGGACTCAAGGCTCAAATTTTCTCTCTGGGTTGATCGGGTGACGACAAAGAAATCCCTGGGACTCTCACCATTCCAACTGGTTTACGGAATAGAGGCCATTTTCCCCACTCAGCTTGCCTTACCTGTGGCCAATCTCCTCCAGAACTATGAAGGAGAGCCCAACCATGTGCTCAGAAGAATTCATCAGATGGTGGAGGTGCAACAGATCAGAGAACAAGTCCTTGACAGAGCTCACAATCATCAGCAGAAGATCAAGCGAGCTTTTGACAGGAAAATCAAAAAGAAGGAATTTGAACAAGGCGATCTGGTACTCAAATGGGATGCATCCACGCAGGAAAAGGGAAAACACAGTAAATTTGATGCCTTCTGGTTTGGGCCTTTCAATATCCTCGAAGTGTTTTCAAACAACACTTACAGGTTGCAGGATCTGGAAGGCAATGAAGTGTTCAGTGGCCCAGTCAATGGGCTTTTCTTAAAAAAATGTTTTCTGTGAGCCCCAGTCGGCTCTTTTTGTTTTGTTTTGTAAATATTATTTCTATTTTGTTTTTCGGACTAATAAATGACTCCATAGCCCAACAACAAAGGCACTAAGTCTGCAAAAGAGTTCTTAGAGCATCACAGGGACGACTCTATCCCCCATGGAGCCAAATGTTAGCGATATTTCTTGCAAGGGGGGCTAGAACACAGAAAATGGGTTTAAAACCCACTTGTCCATGGTTTTGGATGACAATGCGCCCAATATAAGTCACGAGCAAGTCTGGGTGGTCCAGATTTGAGCGCTTAGATCAACGACGTATATTGGATTCCGGACCCCCCTTGCCTTTCTACCTTTAAGCGGGGGGGGTTCCGGAATCGGGGGCGCACCTCTCTGACGGCTTAGATTAGCGCGCCCGGATCAACGGCGATGGAAGCAATTATGGACCCCCCCGCCTTTCTACCTTTAAGCGGAGGGGGGGGGTCCGGAATCATGGATGCAGTTTTCTAACGACCACGAACGAGGAGCCCGAATCAACGGCTCAGGCGCAGCCCTGACCTTCTCAGCTGCCTTGTCTTTAACCCGTGTGGGCCATATCTTCGTCATGACATCTCCCTGCCCGCCTTTCCCTTGCCGCCATGTGTCATCGGTCATCTCTCTCTCACGCCTCCATATGGCCTTTCCCTCGTCGCATCACCCATTTACCACCCGACACGTATTCCTTTCCCTCCATGTCATCCTCCCACTACGTTAAGACTGCCACGTTTATCCTCCTGTCGCCTCTGACCACCTCTCATCATTCTTGTTTCGTCCTTGCGGTTGTGGCCCCGTCATTCCGTAGCCTTGCCCCAGTTCCCGTGTTGGCCTCCATCCCCATCCCTCAAGCTATTCAGTTATTCCAGGTGGCAACGTGAGGGGTCTTCCATATCCCGAAGCGTTGAGTTGGCCGGGCCATTCTCAATCCCAAGAAGCAGTTATTGAAGCGGTTGGTGGTGGTTAGACATCGTCTCTGCCATAATGGGAAAGTCCTGCATTGGATTAAAGGCACGTCGATTCACCGAATAAACTGTTAGAAGATCGATCGCGTCTGCCATAAGTTGCACGGTTATTCAAAGATTGCGGCTGCAGAGTGTCAGAAGCCATGCAGATGCAAAGACTTCAATGCAGTATCTTGGTTCTGCTGCTGTTGTTATTTTGAGTATATGTAGGCATTTTTTCTATTTTTGTATCTATCGGTGGTTGAGCTAAGCTCCCGACTGTAAAGTTTCAGTGAACATTCTGGTTTCCTGGTTATGCCTCTTTGTTTGAGATTTCTTGGTTTATAACAAACAGTTCTCTTCTCTCCATCTTTGTTTCATCTTATGCCAGAGAGTCCACAGTCGAAGGATTCGCGTGGATTTAACAATCTTGTTATGATAAAGGATTTGTTGTGACATTGTTGTGCCCTCTGGTGTTATGTGTTTGAATATAAGAGGATCTTGTGTTTGAATGCTTTCTTCTTCAGTCGGTTGTGAACCTGACGTTTATGATAGACCCTTGCACTCCTCTCATGAAGTCTTCCCCCTACTCACCCTTTATTGCAACTCACTGTTTGAAGTTTATCAAGACCTCACTCGTTCATGCATGTCTGGCCTGGTTTCTGAGTTGAGACGATTGTTCTGAGTTTGCTTCCATTTTATCACCCCCTTTCAAACAAATCATGACATTAAACTGATGGGCGTCGGGCTCTGCTCCTGCTAGCAATCCAGGAGTGACTTCCGGCTCGAACAGAAATACATTATAAATAACCCAGAAGTGGAGTGGTAGAGAACCAGCTAGATCAACTCAATTGCTTAACACATTATGTACTGACTTTGCATACATGGCTGCTAAGAATACAATGCAGATCCATGTGGAAAATATACCAACCAAGTGTTCATGGCCATGAATAGGAAAATACAAATGCGGTTGTATGCCAAAAGCTATCATAGTCACGAACAAGGCCCACTGAAGCCAGTCTCAAAATCAATCTGAAGATATCTGTATACCATGATGTACAATCGGATCTCCCATGATCACTGTTGAGACTCAGAAATGTCGTATTTCCATCCACCTTTCCCTTCATCATTCTTCACATTTCATCGCCCCATTAACCTTTCATGATACCATTTTCATAATTAAATATGGGTTAAACCTTATTATTTTCCGAATCATTTATTTTGGTATTCAAAGAGAATTTGTGATTAAATATTAGAAAATTGAAATGTTTTCATATATATCTCAAAAATGTGTGAACTTTATCATGTGTAGGAATATGTGAAGGATTAATTCAAAAGACTTCTTGAATACTTCCTCCACCATTTCAAGATTTGAGGAGATAATGCAAGCCTATTCCAAGGAGAAGATCATGGAGATTTGGTTGTCATATCTTATCCAAGATATATGAGAGATATGTGTGAGGATTTGAAGGGATTATATTTTGTAATAAAGGGAAATGGGTTGAGAGAAAAGTGGATCTATAATTATGAGATGTTTATCTTCTTTTCAAAACTCTCATGTATTAAAGAGAGTGCCCTCTCTTCATGAGAGGGAAGGGAGAATCATTATTATGTAGATTGAGGAAGAGAATTATTATTATGTAGATTAAGGGAATTTTTATGAGATAGGTTCTTGAGGAGAATTGTTATGATGTAGATTGGATTCATGAAGAGACTTCTTTTGTAAACCTACATGTTGAAGATTAATGCAAGTTTGGATTCAGTGATTGTGTCTCTCGTAGAAGTTAGCATCTGGTGATCTAAAAGCTTCCATGTTGGCGTCGGCAAGGGCCATCGATCCATCTTGGTAAGCTTATTGTAAATTGTTAGTGTAGATTTTCATTTCATGTATTTGTTATTTTGATTTCATGTTATTTTGTTTGATTTCACTATTCGAATTTGTTGCAAAGTGTGCTAATGCAGGAATAGTTAGATCTCCATATTTCACCATACATGAGATTTAATGGAGCATCCTACATGTTAGTTTAATTGTTTAAGGAGATAGAATCAAAATTCATCTTTTCTTTTCATGAGCCATCAATGAACATGTCCATCATCTGAGCAAGAGCTTTTGTTTGTTTATGGGTTTTTCTTTCCATCTTTCGAATTGAGTGAAGATTGTTATTTTTAAGAGTACATTGGTTTCTAAATGGTTTTCTTATCTAGGATATACTAAACAAACATAGGAACCTATCTATTATCGGCACATATAGTGAATCAACTCTACTAATTATGAATCCTGTTGATAATTTATGTTTGCTAATATATTATGCATATAATTTGACCAACATTTTGGCGTCGTTGTGGGGGAATAAGTATGCTCTCCTTTGAGCTTCGTGCGATCGCAAAATCAGAAGGTAGGATGTCTCTAACGTTTTCAGGAATGAATAAATTGATGGTTTGCAAATATTCTTAAACAATTTCATATTTAATTTGCAATTCAGTTGTCTCCATTTGCTAATAAATATATTCTATTTAATTTTATTTGAATTTGTTTTCTTTTTAAAAATTAAAAAAAATAGTGAAAAAAAGCCACAAAACACCAAATAAGTTAAATTAGGATTCTTTTTATTTATTTATTTATAGGAATAATAAAAAAAAAATTAAAGTTAAAATTAAAAATTAAAATTTATCTTTTGTTTTGATTTTATAGCTTTGTGCTTTACCATAGGAATAAAAACATTTTATATATATATATATATATATATATATATATATAAACAAAATCTATAAAAAAATATTGTTTCTTTGTATTCAACGGTCTTCTACTTTTATGCAAATAAAAACAGAATTGTTTACAAAAATAAAATAAAATTAATAAATAATGTTATCAGCGCTCAACAGTCAGCGCCATGTGTCTTGTTCCTTGACGGGCTTGATTCTATGGATACAACAGCTACAATTGTGGTGGCAGTGTGTTCATCTCCTCATGTTGTCAACATTATAGCTACCCTGCAAGGATAAGTGCACATAATCTAGAAGCCTCGGGAGCTCAACTTAAGATTTTTTGATACGCATATGGAAAGGTGCGGAAAGAACCAAAAAGGAACAACCCAATGGTGTTTGGGCATTGCCCAGGGAAAAGGCAACGGTTGGAACTGAATACTTTATTGTGGAGCCGGCCACAAATGTAAATTTTTTAACTTCATTGAATGTACCTGGTGGTTCAATCTAGTTATCCTTGGTTGGTATAGGTTTCCGAGAGAAAAGATAGAAATAATTAGCATCTAAGTTTATGTTGTTGTTTTGTATGTGGATGCTACAATTAAATCATATGTGGGCTGCATGCAAAGACGCTACAACAGTCTCGAGGTTTTAGTTCTGAATTTTGATTTGCAGACAGGCGCATCTACTCCCATGACTGCATATGCTCAGGGCAAGGGAACAACCTCCAGCTATTGCGAGGAGAAGCAGAATTGAAGATCTTTCTTCTGGCAACTGTAATTGCAATTTGTCCTCCTGCAAAAGAAAAAAAATAATTGCACACAACCTATCTACAGCAACAAGAAAATTAAATCAAACACAATCATTTTTCTTAAAGGTCAGTGAATAAGTTAAGTTTGTTGCAAAATGGTTGGGTGAGAAAAAATTCGTAGGTCGGTTCATTGAATACACATCTCCGTCCTTTGTGAGTTAGGTTGCTATCTCCTATTAAACATCAAATTGCCAGAAACTAGGGATTCAGGATCTTCTCCTGATATTTTCGGGCTAGTCCAAGGAGATTTGTGACATCGTTGGCAACAATTCGACATTTGTTTTTAAAAACTGATTATTAATAGCCATTGTTAGCCAATGAAACCAACAATAGACAGTTAGGTTTGGCCACTTTTGAAAGATTCTTTTCGGGATCCTCTCATAAAATTTCCACAATCAATCTGAGTTGGTCATTGCACAAAAAAACGATATGAATATTTGAGGGAGATTACGGAGATATTTGGATTTGATTAGTGGCAGAATTATGATTGTCCATATCTCTATCGGATGGACGTGCTAGGATTGCATACGGTTCCAAATGATATGAGGTATTAAATCCAGTTGGAGGGTTGACTTGGATCCGATATCCCCGCGTAAATATCAGGAAACATTTGGATCACCTTAGAAATCTGGCCTTTACAATTGCCAGAGGTCACAAATTAAGAAGGGACTGGCGGATTGGTGAGATCACTGTCACTCCAAAATTTTCAGGGTTTCGACTAGGTCGCATTATTACATGCATGGAGGCATGAGGCAAGACGTCGTAGAATATGGGAA
>SNQJ01S0159442.1:5536-22243 GCA_010110895.2 Picea sitchensis | reverse complement strand
ATGAGAGTACCACAGTTCCACTTTCATACTTCCTCTTTTCCATGATTCATCAACAGTAGTTCAGATTCCTCCACTTCACATTCTCTGATCCAACAGTGATAGCAGTCGCAGCTACAACAATAATGATCCTTTCACATGATCCTACAGTAGTGACATATTCCATGCTACGACAGCCGCATCATCCATATTCTTATTGCATAGTTCATCAACATTTTGGGTAAGTGGAGGTATGTTGTTTTCTACTCTTTAATCATGCAATTCCTTACATGCTAGAGTGAATGAATTTGAAAAAAACCTTCACCATGCTCCCTTTCCTTTTCACTTTTATGACTCATAACACGTTGCATGAGGACATGCAACCAATTCATTTGGGGGGGAAACTATATTCGCTATCAGCACACCATTTTTCCACCACCATTCAATTTTTCGTCTCATTTACCATTTACCAACATTTTTTTTTTCTTCCAACGATACTCTGTTGCACTTTGCTTCATAAGCATTGATATACATATTGGCATGATTCACAAATATGTAAAAAGGGATGTCTTATACTCAGTGATTCTTCCTTATGCACATTGATAGCTTATCTATTCCATCAAGTAAATGGGTAAATTATTATCATAACAGTAAGAGAACAAATAAGGAAATGAATGTTGTTTACACGAGAACCAACATTTTATTATCATAACAACAAGAAAAAAAAATAATGAAATGAATGTTGTTTACACAAGAACCAACATTCTCTATATTCATGGTTGTCACACAAGAACCAACCATAAGAAAATGTCAGATGTTACTCATGTAAACCCCATCCTCGAAATATTCATTATCATCACTCAAAGCCCAAAATTCAGATGCCAAAATTTCTTGAGAAGATCCATGCACAGTTGCATGAGGACATGCAACAAGTTCAGTTGGGGGGTATATTTAGACTCAGAAATGTCGTGTTTCCATCCACCTTTCCCTTCATAATTCTTCACATTTCATCACCCCATTAACCTTTCATGATACCATTTTGATAATTAAATATGGGTTAAACCTTATTATTTTCCAAATCATTTATTTTAGTATTAAAAGAGAATTTGTGATTAAATATTAGAAAATTGACATGTTTTCATATATATCTCAAAAATGTGTGAGCTTTATCATGTGTAGGAATATGTGAAGGATTAATTCAAAAGACTTCTCAAATACTTCCTCCACCATTTCAAGATTTGAGGAGATAATTCAAGCCTATTCCAAGGAGAAGATCATGGAGATTTGGTTGTCATATCTTATCCAAGATATATGAGAGATATGTTTGAGGATTTGAAGGGATTATATTTTGTAATAAAGGGAAATGGGTTAAGAGAAAAGTGGATCTGTAATTATGAGATGTTTATCTTCTTTTCAAAGCTCTCGTGTATAAAAGAGAGTGCCCTCTCTTCATGAGAGGGAAGGGAGAATCATTATTATGTAGATTGAGGAAGACAATTATTATTATGTAGATTAAGGGAATTGTTATGAGATAGGTTCTTGAGGAGAATTGTTATGATGTAGATTGGATTCATGAAGAGAATCCTTTTGTAAACCTACATGTTGAAGATTAATGCAAGTTTGGATTCAGTGATTTTGTCTCTCGTAGAAGTTAGCATCTGGTGATCTAAAAGCTTCCATGTTGGCATCAACAAGGGCCACCGATCCATCTTGGTAAGCTTATTGTAAATTTTTAGTGTATATTTTCATTTCATGTATTTGTTATTTTGATTTCATGTTATTTTGTTTGATTTCACTATTCGAATTGGTTGCAAAGTGTGCTAATGCAAGAATAGTTGGATTTCCATATTTCACCATACATGAGCTTTAATGGAGCATCCTACATGTTAGTTTAATTGTTTCAGGAGATAGAATCAAAATTCATCTTTTCTTTTCATGAGCCATCAATGAACATGTCCATCACCTGAGCAAGGGATTTTGTTTGTTTATGAGTTTTTCTTTCCATCTTTCGAATTGAGTGACGATTTTTATTTTTAAGAGTGTGTTGGTTTCTAAATGGTTTTCTTATCTAATCTATACTAAACAAGCATAGGAACCTATCTATTATTGGCACACATAGTGCATCAACTATATTGATTACGAATACCAGTTGATAATTTATGTTTGGTAATATATTATGCATATAATTGCAGCACCAATCACTAAAGTCGAATAGGTGCTGGTCCAATGAAACAGAAGCAACAACTCAGGAAAGATGCGGCCACATAGTGATGTCTTCAAGTCTTCTACACAATCCTCCAAGGTGCAAGTCTATATCATTTGCAAAAAGGAGTTGAGGTCGAACATGATGAGACATCGTTTGATTACCAGTCATTGAGGTATATCGTTAACAAATGTGAGACAACCTACCAATAATGAAATTATGTATCAAGGAACCGAGTACATTTCTACAAGTGCGAATAAAGGAGTTGTTGTCGAACACTTGAGAAGTCCATTGATCAGGAGACATTGAATCTGCCACTATGTGATTTTCATTTGAGTTATATTGGTTGCATTTGATATGGTATGGTATGGAAGTTTGGAAATGGTTAATGTGAATGTTTTGGGTGGCGCATTTGGAAAGTAATGTGGTCGTAGATTTCAATGGTTTGGAAATTAATGACATGGTTAAAGGTATTAGTGAGTGTTGGTTGTCGTGTACTTTGGAATTGAATGAAGAGAATATGAAAGCGACATGCAGTAAATTCACATCACTCCATCCTCCCCCAATCAGGTCGTCACCCTAGTATGGTTATTGTTGCATTTCAATTTGTTGGTGGTTAAGCTTTGAAATCCAAGACTGGGAAGGAAACGCTTGGCCAACTCACCCATTTTAATCTATTGATTACATGGATGGTTCTTTTTCACCCACCCATGAATTACGCTCTGTGTACGAGAAAATGATGTCTCAATAATGCTTTGGTTTTTGTTTTCTTGAGATTTGAAACTATGTAAATGCGTGGCTTTTCTCTCTAGAATGATTGTGTGGTTGTTGGATTCACAAGTAAAATAATTGGTTGGTTGAGTTGTGCATTCCCTGGTTGTTCTGTTGGTGAAAATCGTGATGAGTCTCTATTTTTTTTTAGTGGATATGGGTATTATCTCTCTATGTTATTGATGGAGGGTTTCGCTCTGTTTATCATTGTTGGTTGCTTCTTCACAGTTATGAGGGTAACCCTATCTGATCATATTCGAACTTTCATTTGGTCGCTATGTTTTTTCCATAGTCAAGGTCGTGGGTTTATTCAGATGGTCATGGGTTTATTCTCATGGTCTTGGCATCAACGTATCTTAGAAGTCAGTCTTAGGGTAGCCATTGTGCCAAGATATTTGCTTTATGGTTTTTGGGTGATATAAGTTATACCTAGGGTCTTCATTCCCACTGGCATTGTTATCAATTGATTCAGTTCATGAGAAATTGACAAAGGTTATACCTCTATGTGTTCTGGGTAACTGTCACTATCCAGTGGACATTCGCTTCTCCTCTGCATCGTTTTCCTACCCTACCCATCGTTAAACTATTATGCCATTGTATAGACTAGGAGTTATAAGGAACCTTGTGGTTCTACTGTGCTTGTATAGAAGGGCCTCTGCCTATTGGTTGATATGTTTATAGGACCTCCAGTCTCTCTGTGTTATTGATGACCAAGCAAACTTTTGATTACTTCTTTGTATTCATTGTTACAGAGGTCGATTTTAATAATCCCTAACTGTTCTTACTCTTGTCGGGCATATTTTAATTTTCATAGATTGGTTGAGTGGTTATGAAAGTTGCCTCAAGTACTTATATCATCTTTGTTTTATTGAATTGGTTGGAAAGTTGTGATCAGGGATGAGTAATAATATACAGTCAAAGGGCTACCTCTTTTTCGTTATGCTTTGGATCGCTCTGTTCTTACAGCATGGTGTTAATTACAAGTGGGTGACTACTGTGTGTGTTTCACTAGTCTCGATCGAGATCATAGCGAGTTATGAAATCAATGACTGTGTTATTTCATTGTTTCATTGTATATCTATTATGGAAGAATCATGCATGTTGTATTTAATTGCATCATCAATGATGAAGATCAGGTTTTATATTATGGTTTCATTGCAAAGTTGTATTGGTTGATATAATGAAGAAGGCATGAAATTAGGCATGTTTAAAGGTATGTTCAATATGGAAAGGGACATGTGCATATATTTTATTTGACGGATTGTGAATTGGTGGACAGTGCATGATATATTTATAGTATGGATAGAGGTGGAGAAATCATTGTGGTGTGTTTTATTTCGATTATTCAAAATAAAGGAGATAAATTAGAGACCAAGAAATCTTTTAATAGATTTGTTGAAAGTCATTTCAATTCTGAGTATGATTGCAGACTGTGTTATTTGAGAAATTTTGAAGATTTTGAATGTGGAACAATGAACAATTTTTATACAGAGTGATTATTGAATTGGTATTAGTATGTTTTGTATTTAGTACAGAGTTGTGTTTATGGATTACTTGATTTGTTTTATGAACAATATTCATTTTTTCTCTACCATTCTCTCATTTTCCACACATTAGAAGTCTCCTTGCCTTCCCATATTCACTATCCACTCCTTGTTCTTAAAATTAAATTATAGTTAAATAAAAACAATGTATTATATTAGTTAAAGAATGGCAGAGGGATGAGTTACAGTGATATGTTTCGATTTACAATACAGTTGATTGTTTGATGATTTGTTGAGCAGTAATCATGATCGATTCCCCTTCATTTTACCACTTTTCGCTCAATACAATCCCTCATATATCCCAGAACCCTTATCCACCCTGTTCTCATTGACAAATATTAAATGATTTTATGGATTGGATTGCATGAGTATGATTTGTTGGTGAGCCAAACTTTGTTCATATTTAAAGAGATGGCATGTATGGTTTGTTGAAGAAACTAGTTGTTAATAAGTAATGCTTATAGGAATGATTTTTTTCAGCAAAGGTAGTCATGGTTAGGGTAACAAAGGAAGATGAAATTGAAACAGGGGCCCTAGAAGGCCAATGTTTTCTATAAATTTTAATGCAGACTCACAAGAGTTGAGCCAACTATTTCAAGCTAGATTTTTTAACTGGATTGGACAAGGAGTGGTCCAACCTAGGCTAGAAAGGCCTCCTTTCCAAGCCCCACATGTCCCTGGTATCCTAGTTCCCCCTCATGTCTCATTACAGCCTGAAGTCCCTGAAAATGACGAATGGAAAGAGATTGTCCACCCGACAAACTCCCAACATCGTGGCTGGCCCAACTTGTCTCTACCCGTTCTTCCACCCGTTAATCAAATTGTCCAAGATTCACTTGCCCACTCACCAGTACAGTCTTCCCATGCAAGAAAAAGGTTAAAAATTGAGTCCCACCATGCTCTTGACAAAGGAAAATCTGCAGCTGCCCCGTCCTCTCCCTCAAATGACTTTGCTAAATCCGTGTCATCCTGCATGCATTTGTGAGATGATTTCTCTCATGTTGTCAGTGAGATTAGACCTAAAGCCTCCACACAGACTAAGGAAAATTCAGAGAAATCAAAGGGAGACAACATCAACAAGGGGAATATTTCCTCCCAGAGTGGAAAATATGGGTTTTAAGTGTTTTTATTTATTGATTGTTGAGGACAGATGACTTCTGAAATTTTTGGACATCACACTATTTTTTTGGATATATGGATATTATATTTTTGAATATAGTTTCAATTATCATTGATATAAATTGTCAAATTATGAGAGTGATGATGGGATCCACAAGGAGGGATGTGTTTGATTGATTATCTAGTTGTTTTATTCTTGTTAAAGAAACTAAATGGAGTCACAATGGGTCCCACCTACTAGTTATTATTTATTAAAAACTCTTATTATTATTTTATTACCTTTCCCCCTTAACTAAAAATTTGGTTGAGTTTTAGTTAACTTAATTAAAGAGGTAGTTTAACTACTTCAACTAATTTGGATTGCTTAAAGGAAAAAAGAGAAGGAGGAACAAGAGGAGAATAGAAGGAGAAAGAATACTAAGGTATCCTCTTTGATTTTTATTGAGATAATTCAGTTTTCATTCATTCTTTAATTCATTGAAAGCCTAATTCTCTTTTATGATAGAAGGGTCCTATTGTAGATAGCAAGATTCAGGGTTGAATTACATCATTCAGACACTTGTTTTTCAAAGGGGTTGATCTATCTTTGATAGTCTGTGTAGACTTGTATGTTTGTGAATTAAATTCCATGACTGATAAAGGCTACTGTGCATAGTCGAGTGGCCAACAATTTGTGGCAAGCTGATCCATATTTTAAAGTCCATCTTTTTACTTTTTGTTAGAAGTCCTTTTGTATGGTTTTCATCGGGGACATCTAAGTTTGACTTTGGTCCAAACTTCCTTAGGGAATTTTGTAAAGAGAACGATTCTTTTGATAAATTGGAATGGAATAAACGTTTTCCTTATGTCTCATTTGTGTTAATTATTGAATTGGTGCTTTTACTTATGTCTCTACATCTGTTTACGAATCTATTATATTCTAAAAATTACATAAATATTGAATTTATCAGCAATCACTCTTTTATTAAAAAATCATCCTAAGCACTTGTAACCAATACCTGTGGATTAGGAAACAATTTTTGATGGATATAAACATAGGGTGATATTATCGTCTAACTTGATTTAGCCAAGTAAGATAATTTCATATATTTTCCTCAACAAAGACAAAGTCTCTGAAATAAAGATAAAATATGATCACATAAGTGCTCCAGACAAGGTCAAATTCCATAAGCATACCAGTGATATGTTGTATTCAGATTACTTGAGTTTAAGATTGAAGAATTCAAATCTATCATATTATGAAATGAAATTGGAAGGACAGTTGAGGAAGGAAAAGACATCTAGTAGAGCTTGGTAGACTCAGGTCAAGAGGTTGGAAGCTAAAGGCCCCCAAGGGTTGAAATATTCATTGGATGAGAAGGACAAATTAATTCAAAGTTTGAAGAATAAATTGAAAATGTATGCTACAGAGTATCCACAAACAACATAATTGGTTTCTCTAGAATAGGAGAAGGAAACACTTCATCAAGAGACACTGAGTGATCTGGATTATTTTTGGCACGAAATGAGAGAGGAGATACAAGAAATAATTGCACAGAGATATCGTGTATATCCAATAATATAACATAAATATATCAGAGATGCAACCATAAACACAGAGATAGAGTAATGCATGATTTCTATTAATGAAAGAAATGTACAGAGACTGTAAAAATATAGAGTGAAAGAATCGCTAGAATGGTGGCAGCTTATCTCTGAGAAGAGATGTGACAGCTACTCGCATTCGCAAGAAGATGATTACAATGAGGCTCTGAAGGCCCTTTTACGATAAACAGGAATGCCAAAAACTATAGATGTCCAAAAAACTAACCTTAGGAGATGAAGCGCCAAAAGTCATGTGGGCCCCGTTTGGGTAAGTTAGTGCATTAACTTCCCGAGGTCGTAAATTTTGCATATGATCTTAGTTTTAGGTGTATGATAGCCTGTTGGAAAGGTATCGTTGAGGAGATTCATTTTGGGGCCTCAATAATTCTATAGGATATAATTGAGAACCTCGATATTGAAAAACCTTCATTTGGGCCCTCAAATTGGCCCCAGAAATTAAAAACTGCTAAAAACAGTAAATTGCCAAAATTGCCAGAAAATTGTTTTGGGCCAGTCGGAAAAGGTGGGTGGCCACCAATATCCACATGGATCACTGGGCTACAAGGATAGGGTGTTGCAACTGGAACAAGAAAAGGTGAAATGGTCACAAGATAAGACAAAATTTCTAAACAAAGTTGTGGTTGCATCTCCTACTATAGAAGTTGGTTCAAACACTGAAAGACTTGTCTATGATATGTCACAAGTTAGATTGAAAGAAGGAGAAATCAAATGGATGAAAGGAAGAATAGAGAAATTGAAGAAATAATTGCAGGAAAAGGATGAAAAGATAGCTCAATTTCAAAAGGAGAATGAAGTCTTGCAAGAAAGAATAAACAAATTGAAAATGAGGTTAAGAGGCAAAGTTCTATTGCAGGGAGCCAAGCATATCATCTGGGACTCTATAGGTTTTGAAGCTTCCTAGTTCATATCATATTTGAACTTCATTAATGATAAAGACAACATATCCATCACAACCAGAAATAGGTGTATTGTTGTAAATGAAAATTTAGCAAAGAAACCATCAGAATGGGCCTAAAACGCCATAAATCTTCTCAACGTTGTTCCTAATGCATAACTTAAGACTATTTGGGTTAAATAAAGAACTACATTTATTATTTGCGCCATGGGTGTTATTTCTAAACATAACATGTTGAAATCAGTCCAAACTAAGGCAACACAGATGGAATAGAGTATGCATGACTTCAAAGATTTATTTGAAGAATTGTTTACCAAAGGACTTCCACCATTTTCGGATGGAAAAGGAAAGTTGTATGATTAGGAATAATAAAATGCTCATTTGACTCAGTGAAGAATGGATCATTCTAATTTCAAAACCCTGGAGGAAAATTTGAAAGGAGATACATTAGTTGAGAATCTCATTACAGACTTTGAAATTCTGAATCAGTTCAAAGCAGTCAAGATTGGAATCTCGGTCATGTCATATGCTTCCTTCATTGACCTAGAGATTGTGATAAAGGAAATGAAAAATTATGATATTCCTTCTAAATTCCAATGGAAGGAAATAATCAGGTTGGGTAAGACAAATGCAGTTTTCCACGGCCCAAGAAATGATATCCAATTGTCACTAAAGATGGAAGATCACATGGAAGACCAGAGTAGATAAAATGGAAAAAAAAAGGGACTGAAACGCCAAAGGAGCTAGAATATGGATCAAGAAACATTTATTGTTGATCATTGTAATTGGTTTCAAAACCTAAACGTTTCATTGCATTCATTGTAATCATTTTCAAAACCGTAACGTTTCTTTGTAATCATTGTAATTGGTTTCGAGCTGAAGGAACTTAGCTTGTATAAATATTAGGAGTTCCAAATGTATTAGGGGTTGGAAGAAGTGAAAGGGAATGATTTTATCTATCTAGAACTTGAATGTAATTTTCTGAAGATGAATAGAATGCACATGCAGATGTATTGAAATCTCCACGAAAATATTCTAATCGTGGTGGTCTAAGATTTGTCTTCTTTATTTCTATGTATTTCATGTGTTCTTGATTTCATTTTCAGTGTCTTATGTTTAAATTGGATAGTTAAAGACCCAAATTTCATCTTGTGATGCTCTCGGCTTAAGAAATTTAAACTGTGTTAAGTTCTTCTTAACTAAGTCATAATTCATTGTATTTAATGCTCTGATGCAATTATATGTTTTTTCTTTCTTCTTACACTCTGCAAATTACAATTTATAACTCAGATTCATTGCCTTATTTAGCCTTTATCCTCTGGAGAGTTCTATTGACTAGTCAGTGCTTCCATTCATTCTCAAAAGTTTGACTCCATAACCCTAAGTGTCCCTCCCGATCCTTTCCAGCAAAATTATAAAAAACCCTTCAAAGAAACAAAACCTATCCAGTGACTTGTTAAAAAAAACTCATCTATTAAACACCAAGTGATAGGAGAGAGACCTCTCTGAGCTGAGAAGGCTAGTACCCATCTCTAATGTGGTTTGTAGGTTACCTCTGTCGTTTTTTTTATCAGTAGAACAAATTTACAGAGTGATAACACCGGGAACTCAAATAAATGGATACCATTTATTCCTAAGGAGGGAGGATTAATATAGGTGGATATTAGCGTCCACCCACCTTTTCGAATTGGCTCAAAACAATTTTCTGGCAATTTTGGTAATTTACTATTTTAGCGGTTTTTAACTTCTGGGGCCATTTTGAGGGCCTAAATGAAGGTTTTTTGGGATCGAGCTTCACGATTATATTGAAAGGCTCTAATTGAGACCCCCTAAATGAATATCCTTGACGATACCTTTCCAACAAGATATCGTGCACCCCAAACGAAGATCGTATGTCAAAGTTACACCCCCAGGAAGTTGATACACCAAACTACCCAAAATGGGGACCACAAAACTGTTAGATTTTCATCTTCCCGGGTTAGGGTTTTGGATTTTATTTATGATAAAAAAATGCCTTTGGAGCCTCAGTGTAATATCATCTTCTTGTGAATGCGAGTAGCCATCACATCTCTTCTCAGAGATAAGCTGCCACCATTCTAGTGAGTCTTTCACTCTATATTTCTATAGTTATGTATATTTCGCACATTAATAGAAATTGTATATCATTGTGTCTCTGGGTTTATATCTCTATTGTATTTATGTTATATTGTTGGATATCTGATAGATCTTTGTACATTTATTTATTATATATCCGCTCTCATTTCGTGTCGAAAATAATCCGGATCATGAACATTATTGGTTCATTCGGGTCATTCAAGTTGGTAATGACATGTTTCATATACCTTTCTCTGTCAATCCTTATCAGATTGATTTTTTCATTATAAGGGAGACACAAGTGGGACCATTTGGTAGAAAAGTATCCATTTATCATATCCAACCAATCTTGACTTAACAACATGCCATAGTTGTCTGGAATGTCTACTACTATTATATCTATAGTTTGATGAACTTTTGGATTAGCAAACATCCTGATAAAAACCTTTTTCAGTTCTCAAATAGCCTTAACTTTGGTTTTCTCTAACTAAATAATCTAGATGTTAGATGGTTCAGTTTGAAATTAAAATTCCCACACACTTTTAGGGGCATGAAATTTGATGAAGCTCCTAAGTCCACCACGCAATTATTAACATTTCTATTAAAGACTTAAAAATTGATGAGGAACTAAGGGGTGATAGACCTGTATCTTTGACCAGTTAAGGACGCATTAGTCACAACCTGACTTTTATATGGAGTGATATTGTCAACCTAGTTTACCTTGGTGATTCCTTTCTTAGGTCCAATGTTTTATTACTTTGTGCTACAGGTTTTTCTGTTGATTTTTAAATAAGGTAGGTTAAGCATGTAGTTAATTTCAATTTGAATTTGTCTTAACCATAAACAATAATGTTTCAGCAACCAAAATCACAAGAAGAAACACCATTCACAAGAACACAAGAGGTATCCAGGGAAACCCTTCTCAACAAGGGAAGAAAACCCAACCAAATCCTTTTCTATATTCTTCAAGAGAAATACCTTCACCACCAAGAAAGACCTAGCACACAAGAAGGTGCTCAAACCCTAGAATACTAGTTCCCAAGAGAGGTGCGCACTTTTCCCAAAGAAGTGTACTTGCTAAAATTTCGAAACTTGCAAGAAAGATATGATGCAATAATGGGGAATCATCTTTTACTTATATTAGACTTGTCTTATCAACATAAGTTTCTATTGGCACAACAGTGCCGGCCTCTCTAAGTCACATTATTATTATTATTATTATTAACCAGATTAATTCTCATTTACATTTATTATTATTAATCACATTAAGGTGGAGTTGAACTGTACCCTTTACATTACAATTAGGGTTACAGGTAGGTATGCCTATTGAACAACATATAGAAAGGGATCTAATACACCCACTAGTTCTCATCCACTAGGGGAACAACCATAGGGATGTCATATCTCTGGCTCACTACATTACACAGAAGAACCATATCTTCACATGTTCACTTATGCTCATCCACAGGAAATTCCACTCTACAAATCTTCTTTCCCACTACCTCACACAAAAGAATCATCTGTAGTTTTCTCATCAACTCTTCTTCTCAGCAGAGGATAATACATCATATTCATTTATGTTCACATGACAATGCACCCAACACTTTTGGATTTCACACATTCACCTTGTGATTAGCCACATACACGTCTAACTCAACAGATCGCCTTTCCCACTCGATAATCATATGGAGTTCTTCTCAACTCTCTAAATGGAGGAGGTCATCTCTACATTCCTAGCTCTATCTCAGGCATGAACCATGTACCCTTCTTAGGGGATTTCTCCCAGGTTTGTAAGATGAGAGAAAGACTCACATAGTTGTAATGATCCACATCTCATAGGTTTGTAAGCTGGAGAAGGTCTCCCATAGATGCATTCATCAACACTCCCTCTCATCTAGGGAGGCATTATTTATCATGCCAAGTCTCACACGGATGTATTTTGATTTTTTCTTGGCTGGAGTTATCGACACTCCCTCTCAACTAGGGAGGCATTATTCAAGAAGTTAATTTGGTGAAGATATCTGCAATCTACTCATGTGTAGGAAGGTACTCCATGTGTACAATTTTCCTCTGCATCATATCTCTGATATAAGGATATTTCATCTCATCGTATTTTGATCCATCAAGAAACATTGGGTTCTCAAGGATCTTTACTCACAGCTCTTGGTTATCATCATAGGATCCATCTCATGGTCAGGTAAATCTGTCAAAAGCTTGTGAAGCCACATTTCTTCGCACACTCGATGTTATATACTCTACCTCTTTGGTACTCAAGGCCACATAGTTTTGTTTTCTGCTACATTAGGAAACCATGGAAAAATTCACGATGGAACATCAATTTAATGTTCTTTTTTGGTTCATTGTACTTTATTCTCAATCTGAATCGGCATATCCTGAACACTCAAGTTCACAGTGGAGGCATATCTTAGGCCATATCTCATATATATCTCAATACATTTTTTGATGTTTTTTAGTGAATCTGTCTCAGTTGACTCATGAAATGACTAAGCACATTCACTGCATGGAATGAATCAAGTATGGTGTTAACCAGATACATCGGTGATCCAATCAGTTTTGGATCAGTATCATCTGAATCATCATCAATCTTCTTCTTTAAATCCATCACAGTGGATTTTTCATTCTGTCATACTGAACTTCTTTAATATTTTCACTGTATATTTTCCTTAACTTATGAAAATCTCATCGGTCCTCTGTCATACTTCTTGTCCCAGGAAGTAGTGCATCATACTCAAATTCTTCATCTCGAATTCAGAAGTCAAGGATTACTTGTATCCAACAACAAGGATTCTGAATAAGTCATCAAGATCAAGCTCTCGTCACATACACTATATTGATATAGGTTTGGATCAACAACACTCTTGTTGAAATCCAAACTCATAAAAAATCTATCTATTTGATATATTTTCCAACTCATGGATGTTAGTATGGATGGAAGTGTATTGGGTTCACTGGATCAAGTTTCTCGTCATATACAACTCCCTCTGTTTGTGAGAAACCTCTGGCTATAGATTTCATTTTGTATTTCTCAACACTTCCATCAGCTGCATTCTTCATCTTATAGATCCACTTGGAAGTTACCATTGACTTCCCTTCTGGTCCCTGAATAATATCTTATACATCATTCTTTAAGATATATTGGTGCTCTTTTGTTAGGGAATCTTTCCATATATGTTCTCATGTTTCTTCTCTAAGACTAAGAAGCTCATCATCAATGAAGTGGCTCATGACTGATGGATAGCTCGAAAATATCTTTTTCTTTCTCGACATGTGCCTTGAGAGGCTTGTATGTTTCTCTACCCCTTGCAGAGTGACTTTAGGTAGGACTTTTATGCCCTACTACAATATCTCTAGACATATCAACTGGATTAATTGGATGAACTGAAATAGTGTTTGTCTCCCTCTAAACTATTGAAGAGGGAGAAGGTATCGTCTTACTATGAATCTCCATTTGAGATTCTCTGGATCTTTGAAAGACTGTCTCTTCTTCAAGGGAAACATCTCTTCTTGTATCAATTTGTCTCTGACTAGGGATGTCGAACTGGAATTTCTTTGAAGATTCACTGTATCCTTTCCTTTTAAAGGATCTAGCTTGGACTTCTTCCCTTTGGGGACATGAAAATACACTAGGCTCCCAAATAACCTGAAGAGTTCAATCTCAGGCTTTATTCCAGTGAAGACTTCTTCAGGAGTTATGTTTTTCAAAATCTAGTGAAGACTCTTGTTATGAACATATACTGTGTCATGCATGCTTCTGCCCATAGAATCATATAAGGATTCTGCTTATGCATTATTTCATTGATTGTCTCAATGATGGTTTTATTCTTCCTCTTTCTCAAATAGTTTTGACTCCCTCTGTGTCAAGTCACTCCCTTTGAGGGATATACATCTTCCTTTCTTGTTAGCCTATCTGGAACAAGAAAACAAAATGAACCAACAAAATAATATATCCTAAAGGAGAATAATGAGTACATCTCTAGAATCAAAACAATTTAAGGAATGTTGTCATGGATACAACACCTACTTGTAATGTAGCAAAATTTAGAAATATAGGTTAGAGGAATGATAATTATAAAAATCAAACCTGGAGTTTTCACTTATTGTGTGTTGTTCCTCTGAATGAACTGAGATCCCTCTCGATCCATGACTTCAGAAAAAAGGTTCCTTCCTCCTGTAATTATCCTCATGAAAATGATACAAATACTAAATATACAAGTGCATACATGAGGGTGCTGATATGAATTCTCCAATGGCACCTGGTTGATCTTTGTCCTCTGAGATATTCATGAAGAAGGTAGTCACGGTGTCACCTTTTGTCATATTTCTACTTTAAATCTATCCCTTCAATGTAATAGTTTGTGTATATTATTGGCTTCCTTGTCTTGTCATCATCTTCCTTCCATTCATCAATAGTTGTGTTCATCATAATTTAGATTCTTCACAAACCCTTGTTGAATGGGATAGAAAACCTAATGGATAGGCTAGGCTAGAAACCTTAGGTTTTGTTGGGATTATTGTTATAACCCTAATTTGCACCATACATGCTTACCTAGAATTAGGCCATCTCAGATCCCTTCTTTGCCAAAGCACAGCTGAAAAACTCTTTAAAAAACCTCTTTTATAAGGGCCCATGCGCCCTACTCCATTACTGCACACATGTACACGCTAGCTGACCCAAAGCAGCTCGCGTGTACCGACAAAATCATGAAAAAAGGGAAGTTGTCGACGAAACACATATCTTTGGGTGAGTTAACTGAAACTCCCAGCCATGCATGGTCGAGGGTTCATCCAAATACCTAGCTTCTTCTAGACTATAAAAGAAGAGTTAGGGGTCCCATTTGGAGGAGGAGAATAAGAGTAAAGAAGCTCTATCCAATTGCACATTCCCATTGTACCAACACTTTAGCCATCCTTGTGCAAAGAGAGATACAAATAAAAGAAGTTGGAGGACATTTGAAGAGGATCCCAGGATCAGGTTCATGGAGTAGTGGTCGGTCTCGACATTGTAAGTTGATTCATTAAAGTTAATAAGAAAGAAATGCTTTTCCCGTCCCACTATATGAGTTCTTCATAGTTTAGTGAATATATGTTTGAATCTCTAACCCATTAATCTGTAGAACAAATGAATGTAGAGTTTGTTGCTTGTTTTGTATGCAGGTCAGTATTAAGAGGATAGATGCCAATGAGTGATCAAGCATAAAGAAGGATCGACATTGAATGTCCGGAACAAGGTATGTTCATTTAACCATGTATTTTATTAAAAGAAATGGGGATTAGGTCTGGGTCGAAGGTAGAAAGTAGGATTCTTTCGATCTTATCTACATGCATAATATAACCCTAAATGCTAGTCTATAGGGGGATTTCCCACCACAACAGAATTGACGAACATACTGGGGAAGTCTCTAGGGTTCTTGGGAATATTTTTGGGTATTTTTAAAACACTGTTTTTCTTTCCTGTTCTTTGAAGTTTCTGCAAAGTTTGAGCTAACAGAGATTTTGGTCTTCCATACCAGCTATCTCTATTTCTTTGGTTGACTGTAATTATTTTTTGAGACATATAGAGGTACACGCGGCCTGCATAAAGTCTGCATGCGTGTACCCACACCCTACTTTCTTACAGCCCATGTGCAAACGCTAGCTGAAGAAGTAACAATAGCGTGTATGATTCCAGAAATTTTTTGAGGCAATCATCCTATTCCCTATCAGAATCATTCATTCTCAGGGGTTTTATGGAATTCTTTCTAGTCTTGGTTGTTTGCAGTCTATAGCTGAGGGTTCATCTCAGATTGGTTTGTTTTACGAATTTTTTCCTTACATTGTTTTCTTTTTTCTGTTAAAGAAAGTGTCTAAGCCTTCAAGAGATCCTGGTTCTCAATATCATTGGTCTCTTCCTAGTTTGGCTTGTCTGTTTTTATTTGTTTCAAAGTTTTAGAGATACACGTGGCCTGTATAAGGCCAACATGCATGTACACACCCTCTGGCTCTACACAACTCGCGTGCACATGCTTGTTGTTGAATTTTCAGTAGTGTGCTTGTGCAAGATAGTTTTTGTTGAGGGTGAGGTAGTCATCCTTTCCCTTGACAAGAGTTATACTTCTCAAGTTTTTGAATCTCTGTCCTAGCAGTCAGTAGCTTAGGTTTGATCTCAGCCATAGCTTTCTTTTTTCATTTAAAATTTTTCATCAAAATTTTCTTTAGGGTTTTTAGACAAGTGTGAGAGTCCTTTTCTAAGTTTCTAGTGTGTGATTTCTTGAAGTGATTCTTTTCGATATGTGATTAGGCGAGAAGTTTTTTCTTGGTTTTTGACTTGTTGATATTTTTCCTTTTTTCTTTGTCAGCATTCAAATAAAAAAAAAATTCTTTCATTTCTTTGTTTGGTTGAAAAGTGTTGTTTTGCATTAAGTAACCAGGGGAAAGTATTTTCTTTCATAAGTTCTTTGCAGTTTACTTAGATCATAAGTAGCTCATAGTCGAGTGAAATT
>SNQJ01S0159441.1:0-21705 GCA_010110895.2 Picea sitchensis | reverse complement strand
TTGAATAAAAAGGATTATAATTACGTTATTATTGATTCACCCCCCCTCTCAGTAATCCAATAGAGGAGGAGGAGGAGGATTAAAATGTTGATTATGATCATGATCATGAAAATGGAAATCACTATGATGATGACAATGACAATGATGATGACGACGATGATGATGATGATGATGATGATGATGAAAATGATGATAATGAAGATGATGATGACAATGATGATGATGATGAATTTGTTGATGACAACGATGATTATTATGATGACATAGAATAAAAAAACAATTATGATGACGACAATGATGATGTCAATTACGATGATGATAATGACGATTATGAGGAAAATGATGATGATGATGACAATGACGACGATGATTATGAAAGTGGAGGCTTCGTTACAACTCACTACTGAGCATAAGGACAAGCTCAATGATACATGAAGAGAAAGTAGATGAACGAGATGCAACAATGACAACACATGATAAGGAGATCATGAAGATTTTTGTACCCCGGGAGTCTGATGCAGGAGCATCAACCCCACCCCCCCAAGTCAAAATTTTAAATTTGAACCTTCCAGGGGCAGATGTGTCCTTGAGAAGACGATCTCCTCTATAATTGATTGAATTGTTTTTGTAACTACTATATTTAGAATATTTTAATTGATTGTGAGCAATTTTTGGGAGTTAGATCGGATCCTTTCAGTGATCCGATCCTTATTACGTTTTAATTGTTATAAATTATGAAACTTTGAGTTTTTTGGGGGAGGCCCCTGCATAATGTAATACTAGGGTGAGTGTGTATATTAGTTGAGAGGCGATCAAGACCATCGAGGCCATAGTGTAATTCAATCTCAAATAGATAATGAATTTTTCTAATTATGTATTATGGTTCATTCTATTTCATGCGTGATTGTGTGCGTAATTGTTTTTGGATGTAAGTGTAATACATAGGCCATCTATGAGAGTTGAAACTCTGGGATACTTTGAAATGATCATATTCTAGTACGTGGAATGATCGACCATTGATCATAGAATGGATCGGTGACGATATAGCCTTTTTGCATGACAAATGGCGAGGGCATTAACATAATTCAATTGCTCAAAATAAGAGCATGTGTGGGATTAGAAATCCATGTGTCAGTATAAGGTGGATTTCTAGGGTCCCCTGTCTTGAGATCTGAGTCAAGATTCAGCCCCCCCAAAATGATGTGGACCATCCATCATCAAAATAAACCTACGATGGATAGTTAAGAACATTTTGGATTAGCGTGTGGTCATAGAATTTGGTCATTCAGAAAGTTAGACTGAGGTTCAAAGTTATGGAACATAAGGGTAAACGATCGACGCTTGGGGAGCATGGATTTGCGCAAAGGAGATTGACAATGACACCAAGGTATTGTTAAATGAATTCGAGGTTGCTACAAGGAATTTTATAGTCCATTATATTAGTCCATAACCCACAAGTTCGACGATTCAAAGAAAACCCGATTTTCGTATTCATCACATAATAGACATGTTTAAATCTTTAAAAAAACAAAGTATTAATTCTTTAGTAGGGCCTTTCAATGTTTTATTAGAATGTCGTATTTACTCGCAACATCTTGCGAGGGGTTTTTGAGGCAGTTTTGGAACAAAATATTGAAAAACTTCAAAGATGATTCTTAGGTGGCTTAAGGATAATCTTTCTTTGAGTAGGGATATCTAAAGATCTTGGTTTCCCATAAAGTGGCTTGAGCACAATATTGCTTTGAAAGGAGATGTGTAAAGAACCTAGTTTCTTATCCTTAGGAAATAAGCAAATAAGGAATGTGAGGACAAGTCTCTTCTAACTAGAATGTTGCACTTATAGGGGAACATCCATTGGAGGGAAAACTCATTGTTTTCTTATGCATTAAATTTGAGTGGGAATTGTAATAGTTCACGTATGTCATCATTTGATTCACCTCTTGAGACAATTTAATTCCCTTTTTATTTTATTTTTTGGTATTTTTAAATGCATTTATTTTCTGATGGAGGAAAAAAGGTCTTTCTCCATGAGGTAATAAGCCAGGGGTTGTAGTAAGTGTCATTATAATAAATAAATCATTTGAACATGTTGCAAAGAGTCCTTTCCTGATTTTGAAAATGTTTTCTTGGAAATTATGTTTGTTTCCCTATTCCACCATAGTGTGTGTCATGGTTTCCTAGTACGTGGTCGCCCTCATGGATAGGGTTTCTATTGGGGGCTCTCCTTAAGTATGGTATATAACAATGGTCATTTCAAATGCATTTGTAACATGAAGTATGGTTCTCATGGTTTTCCAATGAATGCTCTAGGGTCAAACAATAAGGTACAAGAACATAGAAATTTCCTTAGGGACGCATGGGCCATTCATCACAGTCATTTGTATAGTGTTGATTAAATAATGAATGAAAAGAGGGACTTTTCATCACAACTATGACACACATACATTGTATATACAATGTAGAACCTGATCGAAAAATGAAGAAAGACTGATGAAAACTTAAAACTTGCATCAACCAATTTGTGTACTTTGAAATAAAATTAGGGGTTTTGGTTTACATGATGAATTGATGATGGAAACAAGTGGGTGTGTGAGTGAAATTTGAGTGCATAAAACCTCCCATATTGTTAAGTCATGCGAATATTCTATCCATGTATCATAAGAATGCATACATAAACAGTTTGAAAAAATTTCAACGTTGGCCCCATCCACAGGTCATTGTTGCCCGTGTCTAGACCTGGTACAATTTCCTTGTAAAATTTGTTTGACAGTACACACATCCCCGCATCTAGTACTGCAAGGGAGTATTTTTATGGTGTTGATTAAGAAATCAACAAAAAAAAGGGATTTATGGTCCATGGATAGGGATTTATGGAATCACAAATGCAATATGTTATATAACAATGGTCATTTCAAATGCATGTGTAACATGAAGTATGTTTCTCATGGTTGTCCAATGAATGCTCTAGGGTCAAACAACAAGGTACACGATCATATAAATTTCCTTAGGGACACATGGGCCATTCATCATAGTAATTTTTATAGTGTTTATTAAACAATGAACAAAAAGAGGGATTTTTCATCACAACTATGACACACACACATTGTATATACAATGTAAAACTTGAAAGAAAAATGAAGAAAGACTAACGAAAAATTAAAACTTGTGTCAACCAATTTGTGTAATTTGAAACAAAATTAGGGGTTATGGTTTACATGATGAATTGATGATGGAAACAAGTGGGTGTGTGAGACAAATTTGAGTCTAGAAACCCTCCCATATTTTTAAGTCATGCAAATATTCTATCCATGTATCATATCCGTGCATAAAGAAACAATTTGGAATAATTTCAAGGTTTTCCCCATTCATAGGTCATTGTTGCCCATTTCTAGACCTAGTACAATTTCCTTGTGAAATTTGTTCAACAGTATACACATCCCCACATCTAGTACTGCAAGGGAGGATTTTTATGGTGTTGATTAAGCAATCAACAAAAAAGAGGCATTTATGGTCCATGCCTAGGGATTTATGGAATCACAAATGAAATATGTGATATAACAATGGTCATTTCAAATTCATTTGTAGCATTAAGTATTGTTCTCATGGTTTTCCAGTGAATGATCTAGGGTCAAACAACAAGGTACAAGATCATAGAAATTTCCTTAGGGAGGCATGGGTCATTCATCACAATCATTTTTATAGTGTAGATTAAACAATGAATGAAAAGAGGGATTTTTCATTACAACTATGACACACATACATTTTATATACAATGTAGAACCTGAAAGAAAAATGAAGAAAGACTGACAAAAACTTAAAACTTGCATCAACCAATTTGTGTACTTTGAAAGAAAATTAGGGTTTATGGTTTACATGATGAATTGATGATGGAAACAAGTGGGTGTGTGAGTCAAATTTTAGCCCATAAACACTCCCATATTGTTAATTCATTTGAATAGTCTATCCATGTATCATATCAATGCATACAAAAACCGTTTGAAAAAATTTCAAGGTTGGCCCCATTCACAGGTCACTGTTGCCCATGTCTAGAACTAGTACAATGTATGTTAGTTGTTCCTTTTAAAATTCATTGACAATACACATGTTCCCACATCTAGTGTTGAAATAATGTAACTACAAAGAGTATTCTATTTATTATTGATATATTATTCATTAGATCAATCCCCTTTTGCAGATTGATCATGTCAGGTATTGTAAATAACCAAATCCCCTTTTGCGGATTGGTAAAACCCTAATTGTAATAGGAAGAATGAGAAGTCAGCCCCCATATTAATTAAAGGTGGTTATAACCACCCAGATTGAGAAGTTGGCCCTGCCAGTGAAAAGTCAACTGCCAAATTGTATAAATAAATAGGTTAGCGCCTCATTTGGACACACACTCACTTGTTCATCAGAGCACAAGTTTGGAGCTGTAGTTGGAGAAGAAATAAGAGAGAGAGAGTCACATACTTGGGAGAGTACTTTCTATATTTGTTTGAGTTATCTCTTGGCATTGCATTGGCTATCTATATTAAGGAAATTTTTGCTGGGTTTTCTCCCCCATGAGGGTTTCCTAGGATAAATGATGTGTCTCTTGTGATTGTGTATTTCTTAGTGGTCCTATATATGCTATTGTTATCTAGTGTAATGAAAATAAACTCAATAATAGCTTAAACCTTAACATGGTATAAAATATAACATGAAGAGAGCATATTTCACAAGAGAAAGTGAAAAACGTCACTATTGTTGTACATGCAAATTAGGGCTTTTTGTTGGAGAAGTATTTCATCCCCAAAACCATCTAGAAAAGTGTGCCCTTCCTCAAGGATCACTTTGGCATCCTCAACACAAATTTTCAGTGGCTAGATCTCCTAGAAAGTGAAACCCTAGTTTTCATAAAGGACTAGAAGTACCAGAAAACGAGAGTACTAGAAGTACTAGAAGTAAAACAGTACTAGAAGCATCAGAAGTACCAAAGTACCAAAAGTACCAAAAAACCAGGAGGACTAGTATAGAAATCCACAGATCAATTTTGGAGGGGTAAAAGTTGGATTTTCTGAAATCTAACCACACCAGGTTACTCGCCTCAGCCAAGCACACCTCATGGTAAGTTCATAATTTAATCTTGAGCATTTTCATTTTTGGTCATTTTCCTAGCCCGGGGTAAAAGATGTCTACAAGCACTAAGTTTGTTGACAAGATGGAAGGTGTGGAAAAATTATGTGCCTGGAAGTATAATATTGGTCTCATTCTTGAAGAGAATGACCTAGCAAGATTCGTCAAAGAAGAATTACCAGAGGTTGTCGATACTATAGATAAAGAAAAATACCATGAGGACATAATTAGGGCCAAAAGAATCATTGTGGATTTGATCAAAGATCATTTGATTCCTCAAGTGTCATCAAAGAAGACTCTGAAAGAAATTTTTGATGCCCTAACCAGACTATATGAAGAAAAGAACATAAACCGGATCATGAATCTAAGAAATGAGCTCAAGAATACAAGGATGTAGAGAGGAGAATCAATCCAAGAATATTTCTCCAGAATATTTCAATTCAAAGAACAACTAGAAGCAATAAGAGATCCTATATATGGAGACAAACTTATAATGACGACCCTTAATGGTCTCACAATACCTTGGGAACCATTCATCCAAACTATTTGTGCTAGAACGAAGAAACTAAAATTTGATAGTCTTTGGGAAGAATGTATTCAAGAAGAAACAAGAGTAGCTAACCAAGAAGCTTTACTATAAAGAGATGAAGATCAATACCTATCTACTCACACTAAAGGAGGAAGAAAGAATTCTTACTTCCAGAAAGAATCTCATAAAGAGTCTCACCCCCAAAACAAATTTAGTCATAAAGAATCTCAACCAAAGAGATTCCAGAAGAAAGGAAAAAGAAAGGAAATACATTACTCATCTGTCCAATGCTACCATTGTGACAAGATGGGACATATTGCAAGACATTTTCCATCTATACGAGAATAATACAAGAGGAAAAATAAGAGACATCATTCCCATGCAGTTGAAGATGAAGATCCACCCACAAAGATGTTAAGAGAACAAATTAAAGATTATGCCTTAATCTCGGACCTCTCAGGATTGGTAACATTTGGAGAGGACACTTGGCTCATTGAGAGTGTTGCTTCCAAGAACATGAAAGGTCAAAGATATGTTCTCTCTTTCCTTTCAAAAAAGAAGTTTTCTCATAAAGTTACACTTGGAGATGATTATCAATACCCTATGAAGGGAGTGGGATAATCAAACTACACGCTTATTCAAGGACTCCAATTAAGATGAAGGACATACTCTATGTACCAAGTTTGGAAGAGAACCTACTCTCCATATCATATTGAGAAAATAAAGGCTTCATAATTTCCATTATATATGGAGAAGTTCTTATGTGGGCTAAAGGAGAAACCATGAAAGAAGCAATCATCATTGGAAAAGAAGAAGGTGGCTTGTATAAACTAAAGGGTCACTCAGAAGAAGTCATGACCCATGCCATTGAGAATCCATGTGAACTTTGGCACAAAATATTAGCACACATCAACTACAAGGCATTACCATATGTATGCAAAGCAGTCATAGGTCTACCAAAACTCAAGGTTACCCATGAAGGTGGATGTGATGGATGTGCACAAGGGAAGAACATCAAGAAACCTTTTCCAAAGAGAGACATCAAAGAAGAAGGAACACTAGAAATCACTCACTCAGATGTGTGTGGCCCAATTCCATCATCCTCCATCAATGGGTATGTATACTATGTATCTTTTATTGATGATTATTCTCGTGTTGAAATCAAAAGATGAAGTGTTAAGTAAATTCAGGGAATACAAAGACTTGATAGAGAATCTTTCTGAAATAAAGATCAAGACACTTAGGTCAGATAATGGAGGAGAATACACCTCAAAAGAGTTTGTAAACTATTGCAAAGATGTCTGGATTAAGAGGGAGCTCACCACTCCTTACAATCCTCAACAAAGCGGTGTGGCAGAAAGAAAGAACAGAACGATAATGGAAGCAGTGAAGACCATGATCCATGATCAAGATATTACAATGTGCTTATGGGAAAAAGCAACAAAAGCAACAGTATATGTACAAAATTGATTGTCCCATAGTGCACTTGGGTTCAAGACCCCTGAAGAGATGTTCTCCGGAAAGAATCCATAAGTAAGCCATATCAAAATATTTGGTTGCCCAGTATTTGTACATATTTCGAAAGAGAAGAGAAACAAGATGGATCGTTCAGGAAAGAAGGGAATATTTGTTGGATACTTTGAGGTCTCCAAGGCATTCAGGGTTTATATACCAGGTCACCATCGTATTCAGATCAGCAGGGATGTGACCTTTGATGAAGGAACAACACTCAAGAAATCTAGAAGATGCAATCTTGAAGAAGTATGTGAAGAGGAACCTGTAGCTGCTAGAGTTGCAATGAGGGAAGTTCCCAGTATTGTAGAACCAGTAAGGGAAGTCATAACTGTCCCTGATGGGGAAATTCTAGAAGATCATGACATAGTATAATTTCAAGAATCCCCTTAGATGACGATATCCCATAAGAGAAAGCATGCTTGGGCTAGGGAGCTTATTCAAGATGGAGAGAAGTATGGTGTTCCTGAAGGAACCACGAGATAGAATAAGAGACCTAAGTCATTCTCTAGTTATATGGCTTTGATGTGTGATGTCCTAGAGAAGGAGCCTACCTTCTTTGAAGAAGCTATTCAGAAGAAATAATGGGCAGATGCCATTAAAGAAGAATACCAATCCATAATAAATAATTATGTATGGGAAATAGTTCCCAGACCAAAGAGAAAGGATGTGGTATCTTCCAAATGGATTTTCAAAATAAAATATGTTGTTGATGGAAGTATAGAGAAGTACAAAGAAAAGTTTTTCATTCGTGGATTTTATCAAAAGGAAGGCATTGACTATAAAGATGCATTCACTCCTGTATTCAGATACACTTCGATTAGAACCATCATAGCCCTTGCAACTAAGATGAAGTGGAAGTTACACTAGATGGATGTAAATAAAACCTTCCTAAATGGTGTCATTGAAGAAGAAGTGTATATAGAACAACCTCGGGGATTTTAATTTGAAGACAAGAAAACTCATGTCTGCAAGTTGAAGAAGGCTCTATATGGGTTGAATCATGCTCCTAGAGCTTGGTATGGAAGAATAGACAGTTTTCTGATGAGATTGGGCTTTACCAAGAGTAAAGATGATTCTAACCTCTACTTTAAGGTTATGAATGATGAGCCTGTTATATTTCTGCTATATGTGGTTGACTTATTCTTAATTGGATAAGAAAATCTCATGACCGAATGTAAGAAGAAGCTCGCTTCAGAATTTGAGATGAAAGACCTTGGCCTATTGAATTATTTCTTAGGTCTTGAGGTATGGAAAAGCCCAAAGAGAATATTACATAACCAAGGGAAGTATGCAGTTGAAATCCTGAAGAGATTTGAAATGATGGAGTGCAATTCCATGAATACACCCATGGAAATGAAGTTGAAGATTTTGGTCGACACTTCGTTGGAATTGATTAATGCCACGCTATATAGACAGATCATTGGATTGCTAATGTATCTGATGAACACCAAAACAGATATTTGTTTTCCCGTGACCACTTTGAGTCAGTTTCTGGTAGAACCCAAACATGTTCACCTAGTTGTTGCAAAACATGTGATGATGTAACTTAAGGGTACATTAGATTATGGTCTCAATTATGATGGAGAACATAATTTCACACTGAGTGGGTACACTGATTCAGATTGGGATGGAATTATCTCTGACAGGAAGATCACTTCAGGATGTTGTTTCAGTTTGGGATCATCCATGATCTCATGGCAAAGTAGGAAGTAATCAAGCATTTCTCTCAGTATAGTAGAAGCAAAATACATTGTTGCGTGTTCTTCCAGTTGTGAAGCCATATGGCTTCAAAAGTTGTTGACTGGTCTATTCAACCTAGAGATGGAAGCAACCATGATCCTATGTGATAACCAGAGCTGCATAAAGATGACATAGAATCCTCTATTTCATGACAATTTGAAACACATAGAGATATGATACCATTACATCTGTGACATGGTGCAGAGAGGATCCATAAAGCTCCAATATGTTAGAACATATGAACATGTTGCTGATGTTTTGACCAAACCTCTATCTTATGTAAAGTTTGAGCACTTTTGAGATAAACTGGGTATAGTCCGAAAGGATCTCCCTCGATTGGGGGAGTAGTGTTGTGTTGATATGCCAACCTAGTGTTGTGCTTTGAGATTAATTATTGTGTGGTGATGCCAACCTAGTGTTGTTCTTCCATCTTAATTGTTCTGTTGATATTCCATCTTAATTGTTGTGTTGAGATTTTAGCTTAATTGTTGTGTTGCGATTCTAGCTTAATTCATGTTTTGTGATTACAGCTTAATTGTTGTGTTGTGATTCCAACTTAATTGTTGTGTTGATATTCCAGCTTAATTGTTGTGTTGTGATTTGAGCTTAATTGTTGTGTTGTGATTCCAACTTAATTGTTGTGTTGTGATTCTAGCTTAATTGTTGTGTAGTGTGCCAACCTCGTGCTATGATGATGTGGCATCCTTGTGTTGTGATGATGTGGCCAACCTCATGTTGTGATGATGATGTATTAGTTTTATACTAATCCATATTGATGCAGATGATGATTTCATTCCATTGTGAATGACGATGTTGCTGATGAGAATTTTTTTTTACGATTTATAGATACACCAATCAATGTTCCAAGATGTTGTTGATGATGTTGTCCTCTCTCTCACCTGATGTTGTCGTAGAATACCCTTCTTGTTAATGGTGGTGTTCAAATAATGTAACTGCAAATATTATTATATTTATTATTGATATATTATTCATTAAATCAATCCCCTTTTGCAGATTGATCATGTCGGTTATTGTAAATAACCAAATTCCGTTTTGCGGATTGGTAAAACGGTAATTGTAATAGGTAGAACAAGAAGTTGACCCCCAGATTAATTAAAGGTGGTTATAACCACCCATATTGAGTAGTTGGCCTTGCCAGTGAAAAGTCACCTGCCAAATTGTGTAAATAAAGAGGCTAGCGCCTCATTTGGACACAGACTTACTTTTTCATTAGAGCACAAGTTTTGAGCTACAGTTGGAGAATAAAGAAGAGAGAGAGAAGCACATTCTTGGGAGAGGACTTTCTGTATTTGTTTGAGTTATCTCTTGGCATTGCATTGGATATCTATATTAAGGAATTTTTTGTTGGGTTTTATCCCCCATGAGGGTTTCCCAGGATAAATGATATGTCTCTTGTGATTGTGTATTTCTTAGTGATCTTATCTATGCTATTGTTATCTAGTGTAATGAAAAGAAACTCAATAATAGCTTAAACTTTAACATCTAGTACTGTATATTTGAGTCTAGAAACCCTTCCATATCATTAGGGAATGCGAACAATCTATCCATGTCAAATTTCAGTGCATATAGAAACATTTTGAAAGAATTTCACCATTCTCTTATACAGAAATATAAACATAAAAATGTAAATCCCTAGGATGACATACCTACATCATTGGTATGATTAGGTGCAGTTGCACAGATCTCCTCTTGATTTCGAGAATATTTCATTCTCTACTAAAAAGGGGCAACCACATAAAGGTGGAAGCTCTAATTATGCCCCCCCCCCCTCANTTTCCCCATACCTAATTTGAAATTATAAATAACATGTAGCATATACTCTATTATACAAAATAAAATCATATAAAAATCATTGTCAACGATATAAACACATACCTCTTCTTGTCAACAATTAAATATCAGTCATCTTCTTCTTCATCCAACTCAACATATGTATCAAGATCTGGCTTAGAATCGACATTGGTGAAAGGATCATTCATATCAACATCATCATAAACGTCATTTTCATTAATATAGTTATCGATATTGTCAATGAGATTGTCGTCTCCTACATTTGGATGATCAACTTCTTCAACTTATTTGTTTGACACATTGAATACAACCACCTGCTCTTGAGGATATCAAGGGTTCGCTCGGTGGAACCAACAATGGGAGACTCGAGTCGACCATACCAACAACATGTGAGAACCCTTCAAGACAACACGGTGTACACACGATCTATATAACCATTACCTTACAAGAAAGAGCGACAGATAACACTAGGTAGGAGAGGTTATGAATAGTGGAGAAGAGGTTCCTTATCGGCCAGTAAATAACACCGAGAACAAGTAGGGCATAACCCTCGTGGTCTTTCCCAAAAAACTGAACAGTGTTGATATAAATGTGGAGCTCAGGTAATAAAAACCAACCCTAAGAAAACCTCTTGGAATAATAGCCACCATAACCAAATGTGAAGAGACCAATAACACAAAATGAGCCCATGACATAAAATGATCCCACGAACAGGTGGAAATGATATGCAGTGACCCAAGGTGGTTCAAAAATTACACAACAACCCCATAACAACAAATAAAACTGGGTATGGTTACAAGGACTGTGAGGAGACGATGAACAAATCTAGATGGAATGAAACCCTCCAAAAAAACCCATAAATACAATAGAGAGCGTTCAAAACTTCTACCACATAGAATCATCAATGAAATCATGACTTCAACCATCAAATTTCCAGTTGCAATGAATAACACACAAACAACTATTCCAGAGAAACACCATGAGTCTACACAGTTTCCATCTTTAAGAAAAACACAGACCAATACATAACCGAGCCAATATCTATTTCATAACCAGAGTGAGTTCATGGATGGAGAAAAAGACATACCTGTAACAAAATGGCCTTAAAAATGTGAGCTTTGTCAAGCAGTTACTTCCTTGCCTGAATATCGGAGCTTAACCACAATGAAAATCGATTGAACAATAGCCAAGCTAGGGTGACGACCAGTGGGGGAAGTATGGAGTGACATGCAGTAAATGCACATTGCTTCCATCCTCTCCTCCTTCAATTATGTAGTACCACCAGCTAGCCAACATTAACCCATTTCATTAATCCATTGCATCGAAACCAACATCCATCACTTGCCAAGTGCACCACCCAATATCACATTAACCATTTCCAAACAAACCATAATGTATATCAAATGTTCCTTCATATAACTCAATAACATCGTATAGCCACTTACATCCACTAACATTTCTAGTTAGGACTAACATCAACCCTTTTAAATTTCAAATGCATATAGTGTAGCATAGTATAGAATAGTTTAGTTTCTTCTCATTAGATTTTTTCATGGGTCTCTTTTCTATTTCTCTTATTTCTTGTTATAACTAACATGTTCCTTGTGTAGGTACAACATGTGACAATTTATCGCTTAAACAAAAATTCCATAACCGTTAATATAAGCCATTCATTCATAAAATTTAGAGCTTAGAGTAACGAATCCCACACATAGCATGCATTATCCATTTGCCATTATGTCGCAAATAAAACTAAGATTTCATCATAAATCATGTAGATCCTTGTAAGCAGTGTCGAACAATAGCATAAACATCAAATAAGAACCAGATTTGATCCTCCAATCTATAAGGGGTTCTCACCTACTAGTAATATGAATATCATTAGCTTATAAATAATAGGCTTGAGAAATACTTTGCGAGCAAAATCCTCGTTGCGATGTTTATCGTCAACAATGTGCTCACAAGAAAAGGAGGGTAAGGGGAGAATTTTTGGAGGAGGGGTTCCTGTAAAAGTGTGTCTATCTTATTTGTGGGTACGTTTGGAATGATGAAGCGTACCATATTGTTCTATAAGATGCGCCAATTCTAACATATGGTCTTCCGGAAGTCAGCCCACGAGCACATGGAGACCTATGAAATTCAAGCCTGCCTCCTTCTGTGGGTGCACACAAAGGAAACTCTTGCGCTCCCATGATTTATCCAACGTGTGTTTTGTTGCTTCCCTTTCTAATTTATCTCCTGACATTCTCTCCACAACTTCTTAATGGAAACCCTCTATTCCCTACAATCAATCAAGTCAAGTTTGTCAATCTTTGTTTCATCAATAGATATAAAAAAAAATCGAGAACAATTTCTTCTATTCTTGAATTCTTTCAACCATAATCTCATCGAGTAAATTTAATAAGTAGAAACAAATGAACAAAATTAGAATCCTCTGTAGAAAGATGGTATACAAATTCATCCACAATCAAATTCAATTTCTTTTTAAAGATCAATTCATCAAATCCTATACCTCATATATATAATTCCATGTAAAATTATTTACATTATGAATTCATTATATACTTGGAGATCAAATCATGTAAGATACAAACCTTCTTCACTAGGTTGAGGAGAAGATACTGCAATGATAAGAGTGAGTTTGTAAGCTTAAGTGTTCTCACAGGTAATCCTCAAAGTCAGATTTTTTTGCAATTTTCATCAATCTTTGGGGATCAATGGACCATTTTTGTTATAACCCAACTACATGGTGAAAGTAATCAAGTGCAAAGCTAAGCGGTGGACACGCGATGAAGAGATGGAAAGGTTGTGATCTAATTGCAAGCCATGCAGTGAAAATATGGAAAGGTCATGAGCTGAAATGGTAAGAAAGATAATGTTCAAGATAATATTGTCAGTGTCAGAGGTTTGGTGTATATTTCTGGAACAGTATCAGAGCCGCCAAAACAACCATCAAGAAATTATTATTTTTTTAATTCTAAAAAATAGTAAAAAACATGGCATACAACATGGCAATAACATCACATATGCGATATCTCAGCGAATCAAAAATTAGATTTATAATATATAATAACTACCAAATTAAATTTATATTTAAAAAAAAATCAAGATAATAAAAAATTGAATGGAAACTTACTTAAATAAATCAAGGTATAAGAAATTTGAACAAAACTTAGGTTATATTTGAAAATTAAAATCCAAAACGTACGAGGTAATGTAACAAAGTACATCAGTTAATAGGGAGTCAACTATGATTGACTTCCAAGTGAAAGCTACAGTCCCTAGTTGGAGGCACAGACTAAAAAGGAGTGAATAATATATGTGAGGAAGGTCGATACATGTGGAGGGAGGGTGTACTTGAGGTTTAAGAAGGGGTTGGTCAAGGTTTCACAACCCCCCCTATTATCTTATTCTTCACTTCACCTTGAATTTGTATTATATGAAATTCATCTCATGTGCATCATCCCTTTTCAAACTTTAAAACACTATTTTATTCCCTTTCCATTATTTTACCACCAATTTTCATGATAGGTCAAGGGTTGGAAATATTTTTTTGGGGTGATGTATTGGTTCAAAAAATCAATTTTTTGTAGATACATTATGTATTTCTTGAAAAAAATAATTTTTTAGGATTATATTGTTGATTAATCGGGTTGGTTTTCATTGATGTCAACCCTTGAAGAAAGTTCGGTAGTGAATTCCAGTAGCACAAAGGTTTAGGTAATGGACCCAAGTTTGTTTGATGGATAATGGTACGTGATTTGATATATTGGTAGGTAATACTATTCTAGATGGATAGTACATTCCATGTCATTTACGGTGGTATGTGGAACGTCACATAACTCCTCACAGTTAGAGAGTTATGGCCATGTGAAGTTGGAGAACCCTCATAAGTCATCTAGAAGCCCCCAAAGGTCAAAGTAGTCAAAGTGTTTTCAAAGAAGAGAATATTTAAATAATAAAGTGAAGTGAACAGTGTACTATATGTCAAAGTGGATACAAAATAAATTATTTAAATAATAAAGTTAATGGAGAAATTACTAAGAGGACAACTGGTTAGAAGTGGGTTAGCCCTAAAATAAGGAAAGTGGTTTAAGAGATTTTAGAAGGTAAATAATAAAATGAAGTGATGAGTGTACTAAAGTCAAAGTGGATACAAAATAAATTATTTAAATAATAAATTTAATCAAGAAATACTAAGTGGAAGGGTGGTTAGAAGTGGGTTAACCCTAAAATCAAGAAAGTGGTTTAAGATGGTTAGAAGGTAACCCCTTGAGGAAGCTACATAAAAGTATAAATAAGAGGCAAGGGTATCATTTTAATCACACTTGAGCATATTGAATATCTACAATTGAATGAGGTAACCAAAGGATATCTAATCCAAATTTCAGAGGGAAGGTGAAGTAAAGAAGACCGAAATTCAAGGGAGGGTAATTTTTTTTTATGATGCTTTCTAAGGTATGTTATTTACAGGTCATCTCACCATTTTCACAATAACGTGTTTTCTAGAATGATTCAGACTATGAAATTGGGAAGCCATTGAGGAAACATATCCCAGTGGATTTGATAAACATTTAATCTTGTGGTTCGTTGTATTTTTGGAGTTACACTCCATGGAAAATAGGGTTTGTGGCTAGTCCTGAAACTAGTCTAAAACAGGTCTTTCAGGTAAAAACGTCATAACTTCTTCATAAAAGATCCAAATTCAGTAAGAAAAAATGTATTGGTTATAGTAACATATTTATTATGTTGTGTATTATTTTCATATCTATACAACAAATATTATTTGTGGGGCACGCTCTACAAATTCACTCTCTAGAATAAGCAAGAATTCAACAAGGTATGCCATTTTTGCTATAACTCTTTTTTTGAGAGTTTCCAACTAGTGAAATTTGGAGGAATTGCATAAAGGAAACTGGTGAAGATTGTGTACCATTTTCAAATTTTTATTCATTACAAGTACATAGTTATGATTATTGCAAGATAGTGTTCTTGACTAATCCAAAATTAGTCACATGAGACTAAAGTAAAGTTCGATAAAATGCTAGTCTCTTCTTGTTAAAGTTAAGTAAGGTTTGCAGGTATGTGATCATATACACTAGGTCTATTATAGAGTTACAAATCATATTTCAATGATGAAATTTATGAGGGATTTTTGTTGAGGTATGTTACAGATAGAGGTTGTATAACAATGAGGTTGTGGAACATGGTTTGATGTAATGGTTTATGGTATTTGGTTATGGATGGATAGTGTGATGTATTTCTACAAAAATGTTTATGGTTATATTGGTATATGGTTGACGTGCATGTTGGGTACATAGTTGAGACAATTAGTTGATGAGTTAATTCACACATGAGGTGTATAGTTGATGATGTTGGTACATCTTGATGAGTCATAGTTTATGTGTATTTGATGCATGATTGATAAATATTTGGTGCATGGTTGATGCATTCGTTGATGGTACAAGTTGAGATACAGGTTGGCTCATGGTTGATGCACTTGTTTATGGTACAGGTTGATTACAAGTTGAGCTACAGGTTTGTTTATGGTTGATGCACTTTTTTATGTTACAGGAAGATTACATGTTGTTTGGTACAGGTTGGTGCATGGTTGATCCACTTGTTTATGGTACATGTTGATTACAGGTTGATTGGTACATGTTTACAACAATATATCTCATAGTGATAGTGTGACAGTAGTTCCATCATTCTACTTGTATTTTAGGGTGGTAGGATGGGGCAAGGACAGGTGGTTGTAGCATCCTTCTGATTGTAGCTAGAGAACATAGGGGGTTGTAGCCTCTTTTTGGTGTTAGCCACAGAATTGGGGAGTTGGAACTTTTCTCAGGTTATAGCTTGAGAAACTAGGGGGTGGAGCCTCCTTCCAATTGAAGCCGAAAAAGAAAGGAAGTTGGTGCTTCCAATGAATGTAATTCTTCAAGACATGTAATAAAAAGCATTATCTGTTTTTCTCCCGCTTGGGTTTCCATGTAAAAACACTAGTGTACTATGTATGTGTATGATTGCTCATTTTTTCATTGTTTATTTACTCTGCAATTATTCGATGATAATGCTACATTATTATAACACTTTAATTATATGGTTAAAAATGATTAGATTTCTCTATTACTGATTCACCCCTCCTCTCAGGAATCCAACAATTGGTATCAGAGAAGGTTCCTTCACAAAACAGCTTAGCCACTGGAAGGAGATCATGGATTATTCTAGGAATGGAGTACCATTGTTTAATGGTCATAATGGTTTAAAGTATGAGATGTGAAGCAGAAGGATGAAAGTATTTTACATGCACAGAGTCATTATATTTGGCTATCAGTCATTACAAAATATGATAGTTCAAAAAGGGCAAAGACTTGCCAGGAAGGAATTGAAGAAGAATAACAAAATAGAAATGGATTTCACCTGGGAAGGATTACCTATGATTTCTCATTTGTAGATTCAAAAAATGCCAAAGAAGATGTAGGTACAGCTCAAGAAGAATTATGTTCACCATGTCAAACATATTCATAAGATGAAGAGTACATAATCACCAGAGGTATGTTCTTTTTCTTTAATTGTGAAAAATTAGGACATCTTGAAATAGAATTCCATGAAGGAAATGTGACAAAAGAAGTAATTGAAAAGCAAGTAAATTATGAAACATAATTGATCAGTTCTTTAGGTGAAATAAGAGAAGAAAACAAGTCACTCAAGAAAGAATTGATGAAACAAAAGGAAAGTGTTCACATTTTTTAAGAATCCCAACAGGTCATCAAGAATTCAAGAAATCAGTTAGAAGAATCCACAAAGATTGAAGAAAATCTTGAATATCAAACATAGTATTTGGAAGCCAACATAGAAACACAGAAGGAAGAAGCAAAAATGAGAGAGAAGATATTGATAGATCATATTAAGGAAATAACTTATGATATAAACCATATTGAGGAAGAGTTTGGTCAATAAGAGAAAGGACTTGAAGAAGAAATAATCACATTAAAAATTCATCTTGAAGAAGAGAAAATAATAGAAGAAGTCATGAAGTTTCTGATAATAAAGAAAGAAGAAGAGGCTAAGAAGCTTAAAGAATAAGTTGTCACATTGAGAAGTAAAATAGTCAAGATCAACAAGAATGTTGAAGAGATAGAAACATCCACATCAGTCATAGAGAATGAAGAGAAGCACTCTAGGTTGCTAGAAAATACAAATGAAGAAAATAGAAAGAGTTATGTAGAAGTACTAAAAGGAAGGAATCATGGTCAACCCGAATCTAAGAAAACTATTGAAGATACATCTTCAAGAAGACCATCCATGTTCAATCCACAAAGAAGCTTCAATCATGATCATGATTAGTCAAGGAAGAAATTTAGAAGGACTACACCACAAAGAATATTATTCACTCTGAAGTATTCAAATTTCTTTTATGTTCATTATTTTAATTGTACTAATTTTGGACATAAGGTTGTAGACTGTAGTGATTATAAAAGAAATGTTCAAGCCAAAAATTCCTATGTGGCCACATGTAACATTGAATATTACAAATTTTATAACTATGGACACAGAGCTAGTGATTTTAGAATCATGATTGATACTTCCATGAAAGAGAACACTGACATCATATATAATAAAGTATGTATAAGAAAATATGAAGAATAAGTGAACAAAGATGAGGTCCCAAAGATCATAGGACTGGAAATAAAACGACATGAACAAAATTCTACAAAGAAAACGAAAGATGTCAGATAAAGAAAGGTTTGGAAAATAACTAAAAGAAAAGAAGGACATGTAACTGAGGAATAGGTTCAATATATTGTACTTTCAGGCATTGTGGCGAAAGATGAATCCACAGATAGAAATAAAGAAGTTAGACTTCAGAGAGATGATGAATCTACCAATGAAGATGATGACGAGTACACATGAGAGAAAGTATTGTTTGGATCCATCCGGCTTAGAGACTCCCAGGTAATATAAATATTACACAGGGGGATTCTATGAAATAGTTGTGACATACCAAAGAACCATCCTTCAAGCAACTTGCAGAGTTTGAGAAGACATATCCAGGGCAGTCAGTTAGTAGAAGTACAATTAGTTGTAGTAGTCAAGACTTCATGATAGTATAGTGATAAATGGGTCAACATTATGGAGAGTTGTGAAGTAGAGTCTTGGACAATATGGATAGAGATGGACTCGTAAGAACAGTTAGTAGGTTTGGAAAACTATATGATAGTGGAAGAGATCATGGATTCATAGATTGGTTCAAAGAGTGGTTTAGAGACAAATGAACATTACAGATGGTAATTACACAGGAAATGGCTCGAACAATGCTAATGGATTCCAAATTGACAAATATTTTTTTGGCATATGCAGTGCATACAACAATTCCCACTCAAAACAGAGTAATACTTAGAAACAACAATGAAAAAACTCCCTATGAGCTATGGAAACAAATACCAACAAATGTGAAGAATGCCAGAGTATTTGGAAGAAAATGTTACATCAAAAGAGAATATGGAAGAATGGGAAAGTTTGATTGTCATGTAGACAAAGCAATACTTGTTGGTTACTCAAGTACAAGGAAAGCATACAAGTGTTACAACATGAGATTGAACAATTTGTGGAAAACATCAATGTAACAATTGATGAAACAGGTGGACGAGAATCAAAGGAAGAAGAAAATGAATCAGTGGAACAAATTTATGAAGAAGAAGAAAAATATGAAGACGAAGTAGAAGAGGAAGATGAATAAGACTAGACAAAAGTAGAAGAGAAGTTCAACAATTTCCTCCAAAGACACCTAGAAAATGAGTACAGAAGAATCAACCTTCAGATCAGATTATCGGAAACAAAGATGCAGGAGTTGAGACTAGAAGAAGAAACCGCATTTGTGTTTTGAAATATTAAAGTGCAGCGGCAATGCTGTTAAACCGGGCGCCCAGTCGATGACAGGTGGACGCAGCATTCGGATTAATATCCACCTTGTTTTTAAGCTTTTCATGTGAGTCTGCTTACGAAACTGTTTATTAGAGATTAGGTGAAGATGGACTCCATTGAGTTATTTTTTTAACTGGTTAAGGACTTTTAAAGTTAGGTTATCAGCTCCAGGTTAGGTTGTATATCTACAATTTAGTATTTGATACGCCAAATTAGTGACACTAATCTAGAAATATAATTTTAAATTAACATATACAAGTATTAGTATGACAATACAATTATAACTAATATATCACAGTGATATTGATGATTTAAGAATGGACGCCTTAGTTTAGTTTCTTTAAATAGTAAGTTTTCACTTTAGACAGCCCATTAAAAACAATAAAATTCAAGAACAGGTGGAAAGACTGCAGTAATCATGACTGCTTATAATAGTTTTAAGAATTGTAATGCTTCAGTTGCATGCAATCCGATTTCAAGGGTATTCCAGTTATTTTAGTTTATCATGGAGGGTCATCGATTATTATATTCCCATATTTGTAGTCAGAAGTCTTTCTTTATGCTGACTTTTAATTTATGTTATTTTTATTACCATTTAACATTATTATCCTGTCCTTTCCAAATAATGTCCTTAAATATTGTCATTTTAATCATGGCCATTTTTATACACTGCAAATTTAAGTATGCGTTTGTATTGTAAATTTGAATTATGATGTCATATTATTATTGAAATATGAGGTTATTTATATATATGAGGATATTTTATATATTGACATTAGGGACTAATAATTTACTTATGAGGTTAATTGTCCCTTTAAATGTTGTAAAAGAGTTTTACTTATTTAGATTTGAGAAAAACCTTTAAAAAAAAGAAAAGAAGGAATCCTTCTGTTTTAAATAATAATATATTCCCATTACAAATGTTGGGTAGGGAGTCTCGAAGTTACGAACTTTATGTTTCCTCGAAAACCTTAATGTAAAATTATTGAAGGTGCGTAATGTACCAAAAGTTATTAGTTAGATTTAATGAAACTTATTCCCACATGGAAATTGATGCATACCCATGAGCGTGTTGAGGGGGGGTAATGCCTGAGAACGATATGTCAATGCAATATAAAAGCAATACTAAAAAAAATAAAAAATTGCTATTGTTTTAAGGGACAACTTGTAGTAATGGACTTGTGTTATCTTCCGTGGCATTTTTGAAACTGCATTATAAATTGTTTAAATCGCATTTTGATGTTTCTTAAATCAGCAAGATAAATATTGTTTTAAATTGCAAGGTTGATAATGATGTTCAATTTGAAAAGCTATTCTATCTTAAGGGTAAACACCTGGTCATCAAGGGTCGGGTTGGTAGGAACAAGGGTAGGGTCATCGTTATTTCAATTGAATGACATGGTGATGTTGTTATAGAATGGAATGTGACCTTAGGGTCCGCCTTTATATACATATAGCAAGAAGATTGTGATCTTGTTTAATTCAATATCTTTGTGACATAAAGGGGATGTTATGGCAAGGTTATGCTAACGTAAGAGTAATGTAAAGGTTAGCCATTAAAGTGTAAAGTTTTATCTTTTAAAATTGTAATGTTATTATAAACTAGGAAGTAAGGATATGGCAGTCTGGACGTGATGGATAACTTCCAAGGTCATTGACTAAGATATACAATGGTGTTGTCTTCATGAAAAGATGTTGTGGTTGAAGTTTATGAAGGTGTCTTTTATTCGCACTGTTAATATTATATAAATGTAATGCGTCTATTATTTCATGCTCACGGAATTGTAATACTTGTCGTTAAGGATGAGCTTGGATGTGAAATGTTCTTGATTTTAGCGCAACACAATCTTGAGTTAGTAAAGGACGGAGGGGTTGTTCTTTAAAATTTATGTGGTACTGGGTTGGTAAATCTTTCGGATGCGCCTTATGCCTACGCCCGTATATGGTTGCAGTTACTCATCGTGTGCCTTTAGTCTTCTTGTGATGAACATCGTGGTTGCGTCTTGTCGGTTGTCCAGGGCGCCACACAGTTAGGTGAGTTGTTACTCCTACACGCGCGCACACACTTA
>SNQJ01S0159440.1:21869-35737 GCA_010110895.2 Picea sitchensis | reverse complement strand
ATTTAACATCAAGTTTTAACAATGGCATTTCATTTTTATGATTATGAACATTTTTCTTTCCATTAGATTTAGAACTTGAACTTGAAGAAGAAGGAGAAGAAGGAGGTGATGATGGAGGTGAAGGAGGAATCAGAGGATGATCCTCTTCCTCTTCACTTTTTCCCTTTGAAGATTCACCCAAAACTGATCTCTTTCGTTCCAGGTAATCCTCGTACAAAACTTTCACCATCTCCGACATAACAAGGAAATTTTTCCGGAACTCTTTCTCATCCTGAGAAATCCCTTCTTCCGATGCCATCTTCTCAATGTGAGAATCTCTCTTTCTCAACCCAATTAATGGATTCTCTGCAACAATCTCGCCTTCACCATGCTGTAGATTTTCCCTAGTTAACATGCAAAACTCAAATCCAAACGTCAACTAGATCTGATACCACTTGATCCGTAGGATCTTTTAATGACTATGGTTGAGTTTTAAAATTAAATGTGCTAATTAACCCTTTTAAGAAGCTTAATGAAAGAATGAGGAAAGAAGAGGAATTATGACATCTATATACACATTTGCAGATCTGAAATGAAATAATAGACAGCAAACCATAACACGAGAATTGATAACGGAGTTCTGCACAACATTGCCTACGTCTCTGGGCCTTTGTCTCTGTGGGTGAGGCTTCTTTATTTCTGTTCAAAATATGAAAAGTACATTTCAATAGTTCCAATTGGCTACAAGACTGATCTGGTCATGTTCTTCTAGATCTCTAGAACCCTGCAAAGAAAATGGCATGCAAAATGGATGTCCGAAGCTCCCAGAAATGGCCAGCAAGCGTCTGCTCCTCAATAGCTTCCCTGCATAAAAATGGCTTTGGCTTGGCTTCCCTTCATCATAAATCTTCTCTAACTGTCCTCCATGGACTCAAACAAGCCTGGTTTTTATAGATCTGAAGTTGGTTATCCATCCCCAACTTCCTCCTAAAATTTGAGCTCCAAAAATGTCCAATATCTCCCAAAAATGGAGAAAATCCATTATTAACAGGCTTAATATCAAATAAAATCAGAAACTATACAACAAAAACCCACTTTTGTATAAATTTGGGCGCAGGCCCCAAACTTGCATGATCCTGATCATATGGGAGGCGGCCATGTGGCCAGGCGCTCCACTAGTTGTGCGCTGACCCCCTTGTCCTTGGCTCCTGGTCTTCAGCGTGGGCATAGGACCGGGTGGTTAACAACTTACCCGTGCACTGAGGGATAGGCCCCACAATATACGTCGGTGGTTGTATGGTGGTGTGGGGTCCAAAGGTTGGCCCCTTATCCAAAACTCCCGCATATGGTACTCGCCTGTCCTGGCTATGTGGTCGTATAAACTTACATCGAACCATGGGTTGGGGCTAAGCCCCGACCCTTTCCGCCTCCGAATAAAACTTCAATCAAATTCAAATATGTTTATTTCCATATGAATAACAAAGAAAACCCATGGGGTGGGCGATTAGCTCGGTCCTGCCAGTCCACAGCCCGAAGGAGAGGTCAGGGGTTCGACCCCAGTGGAGACCATAAACTTTTACACAAACCACGAGCCAACCACAGGGTGCCACATGGCAGCCCATGACTGGGCCATGTGGCACCTCAACAACCAATAAAGGAATGCCAAGTGTTGAATGATGACTCATCCACGTATCTTCCACGTACCCTGCCACCTGACCGCCTGTGTTGCGTGTCTGCCACGTCACTGCCCTGTCAACCTTGCCATGTGTCTGCCACGTCAGCCTGTGTCACATGTCACCCTTACAGTGGTGACATGTGTCACCCTCTAACTGGTCCAACTATACCTATCGTACTCCCTATCACCTTCCATGTGTCATCTCCAGGAGTTTCCACATCATCTATACAGTTGTACGACCTGTACAGTCAACCTACCACATGGCATTGTACGGACTGTAGAGTCATCCCCTTTTTTTGCCTATTTGGGTTTTTGGACAGAACGCGATATCTTTCGCATACGAAGCCCATTTGACGAAGTAAATATATGGCTGGAATCAAGAAGATGAGACAGACGTAATGACACTGGTTTCGTCGGATTCTGAACACTTTCATTTTTGAGCCTTTTTGAGCCCTGTCAGGCTTCTGGATCCAATTATGGATCACCGAATTAGAAGGTTTTCTAAGTGTTCACGAGTCTTGAACTTTTCTCCTCCTGCGAGTCCATCTCTTGGACCTCATCTGCACTTCTAGAAACCGCTATCTCGTCTAATCTTTCTTGTTTTCTTCTCTCTCAAGTTTTGGTTCGCTTTTTTTCTTGCCATTAATGACAAGCACACTGTTCCTGTAAACATGTCAACAATTGTTTTTTCGGTAGTATGATTGTCCTTAGACCAAAACCCGCAGGTGATTGGTAAACTCACCACCGCCATATTTCAAGGATCCATGAGAGGTGGTTAGTCCCTTTCCATGATATACCGAGGAGCGCTGCCTACTTGCAATGTCGTGCAACAATCTTCCCATCAACGCGATCCGAGTGTGTATTGAACTCGTGACCTCTAGCTATGATACCATTTTTTTGGTAGTACGACTGTCATTAGACCAAAACCTCCAGGTGATTGGTAAACTCACCACCTCCATATTTCAAGGATCCATGAGAGGCGGTTAGTCTCTTGTCACGATATACCGAGGAGCGCTACCTACTTGCAATTTCGTGCAACAATCTCCCCCTCAGCACGATCCGAGTGTGTATCGAACTCGTCACCTCTAGCTCTAATACCATTTTTTTGGTAGTACGGTTTTCATTAGACCAAAACCCAGAGGTGATTGGTAAACTCATCACTGGCATATTTCAAGGATCCACGAGAGGCGGTTAGTCCCTTGTCACGATACACTGGGAAGCGCTACCTAGTTGCAATTTCATGCAACATTACCATCCCCTTATCACAAAGCCATGTGAAACATATGAAGAGAATTTACAAGAGGTGAATACAAGAAGAAACACTAAAGAGAAATTACCCTTTAATCCTATGAAAAACTAGTTAGTAATGGAACCGTTTCTTATACCTCTTGGAATATTAAAACTCTAACTCTAATTATTATTCCTACTTACCCTAAAAAGAGGACTAAACTCATGATGGAACTTGCTGTAATAAGTATATTATATTTAGGGGATGAAAATAAGAAAAATCTCCATTAAATGCAAAAAAATAAAAATATACATCAACACTCAAATGTGTGTTTGATGATGGACTAAATTGATGATGGAAATTGTTGTAAACAATATAAGTATATTGTATTTGGGGGATGAAAATAAGAAAAATCTCTATTAAATGAAAAAAAAAATACATCAACACTCACATGTGTGTTTGATGATGTTTATACCTCCTTCTCTTCCTTATTTCCACTTGATATTTGTTATATCCAACATTAATTAACATTGTCAACACTTTCATAGTAGAAATTTGATAGGAGAAACACATTCCAAAATCCTAAGCTTTACTAAGATTAAAAGCTAGTAGCATAAAAATGATGGAGAGAGAAAGTATGGTAAGATATGAAGGGGGATTTATATGAGATTAAATGTATATGTAATATTGATNCAAGAGGTGAATACAAGAAGAAACACTAAAGAGAAATTACCCTTTAATCCTATGAAAAACTAGTTAGTAATGGAACCGTTTCTTATACCTCTTGGAATATTAAAACTCTAACTCTAATTATTATTCCTACTTACCCTAAAAAGAGGACTAAACTCATGATGGAACTTGCTGTAATAAGTATATTATATTTAGGGGATGAAAATAAGAAAAATCTCCATTAAATGCAAAAAAATAAAAATATACATCAACACTCAAATGTGTGTTTGATGATGGACTAAATTGATGATGGAAATTGTTGTAAACAATATAAGTATATTGTATTTGGGGGATGAAAATAAGAAAAATCTCTATTAAATGAAAAAAAAAATACATCAACACTCACATGTGTGTTTGATGATGTTTATACCTCCTTCTCTTCCTTATTTCCACTTGATATTTGTTATATCCAACATTAATTAACATTGTCAACACTTTCATAGTAGAAATTTGATAGGAGAAACACATTCCAAAATCCTAAGCTTTACTAAGATTAAAAGCTAGTAGCATAAAAATGATGGAGAGAGAAAGTATGGTAAGATATGAAGGGGGATTTATATGAGATTAAATGTATATGTAATATTGATTGACCTAATAAAGAGTACATATGGACTAATTTATTTATACATATATTTTGATTGAAACATCAACTTATTTATTCATTGACACGAGGAAAGTGACTATGATGGGTCATCACAAATTTGTTGTATAGGTGTCAAAAGAACAAGAATATCATTACTCGAAGGAATCCATTGATTAAAGGTTTCATTCTATAATGATGAGCTGTTTCTGATTTTCCTTACGGTAACTTCCTATATGCATACAAGTCTTTATTAATAATGACAAGGTTCCTCAATATTTTGCTAGAATTAGCTTTGTTGAGTTTATAGAAGACAGACTAAGATTGTAATGTTGTGTCATCCAATATATATATTGTTAGAAAAATTATGTATAGAGGCGTCATGAATGGATAGTACTACTCCAAACCTAGTTGACCAACTAATGCATATCATTAACACACTTGTATCATTTTGAATTTAGAAATTTTCTTGTATAAAAAAATTGTCCATCGCATATAGTTGAAATATGTATTTATTTAATCAATTAACATTGCATATCATGATATTGTTGATAAGATATTGAAGACATGATATTCACCTATGACACAAGTAACATGATTTACATTAATGTTTGAAACCTACCATGTACATAAATTCTTTACTTACATTTTGTTTACAAAATTATCATCTTTTAAATAATTCTCAATTTTCACACCACATAGGAGGACGACTTATGAACATTGAGGCACTTATTAGCCCCTGCCTCTAGCGATGAACTCTAGCATTTTCTTGGTGGTCAACACTTATTACTTAGTCGATGTTGGTATATTACTTAGTGCATTTTGGTTCCATCCAAAAAAAAAATCTTAATGTTTTGAACAAAATATTTATTATTTTAATTATTTTGATAAATTAAATAATTTTTAATATTTTGCAATTTCATAATCTAATTTTGTGATTGGGATAGGGGTTGTGATGGGAATTTATTAGCCCTAGTGTGTTCATTTTTTTCCCACTATTTGTCAGACACTGTAAATAATTGAAAATTACAAAATTTATGAAAAAACCACATACATGGTAACTGACATAGGGGTTGTTGTAGTCATGGTCCCTACAGTCAATGCATGTATTATTGATGCAATCAATGTCATCGCGTGGTGATCTGCATGAAAAATTACTAGGCTCGAATTCATTGGCCATTTCTCTTCTAATTCCATCCATAAGTGAAATGATCTCGACTCGCCATCCTGAGGACAAGACAAATGCAACATAAATTCAGTGTGGAATCATCCCACCAAGGATAGATTACTACAAGGTTGCCTCTTCTTAGATATTTTCAAAACGAATATATGCACCTCATATATTTAATTACGTGGTTGTTTCCGACATTCACATTCCTGAAGAAAAGAAAAAGAAAAAGGAATGGATTCAGGTTGAATTGAGAAGAAGAATGATTAGCACACAAAGTAAAAATAATAGACCTTTGAGTAAGTTAGTCGAAGCAAGAATATTGGTAGAGTGCAGTTGCATAAGGAGGCTTATGAAGATATGGAGGATTCAGTTTCGAAGAGGGGTTATGGAAGAAAGTGTTATGAATTTTGGTGCAATTGTAGATTGAGTCTCTCGTCCAATGGAGTCGATGCATAGAGCTTGTGTGATGTGGGTTTATCTGGCCCTTGTCTAATTCTTTCACTGGGCTTACTAAAATATGCAGATATTGGTGCCACAAAATGCTGATATACCCCATGTATTGCACCGATCGTTGCATGGAACATGGGTCAAGCCCAGAGGTAAATGAAAAGATAGATATGATAGATTTTTCTTAATTTTGTAATAATTTGAAGGTTATATTTTGTAGGCCATACCTATAATAGATTTCACTTGGCCATTGTTGTTGTTGAATTTCTCAGGGTGAGTATTCCATGAGKGGAAATGATTTTTGGAGCCCATGGAAATCTTTTTCAATCATTAATACATGACTCTTTGATCATTATGCATCTGTTTCTTTGTCCCCAAATTTAGAAACCTCAATGTCTTCCAGTAAAGTGCCGACACAAGAAACCCACGCATGGAATACTGAATGAACTGGTCAAATGCCTTTTTGAAAGGAATGGGAAATAGGTATAGGGCTAGAGAGCCTGAGTTGAATCCAAGAAAAAAAAGAAATATGTTGTCGAAGGTGTAATGATGGAAACTTTCTTGCAGTCTCCCTCACTTCCACAACTTCTAGGGTTTTTGTTTGGCACCCTCACTTTGAGATTCTGGGCATTAGCCTGGTTCAACCATGGCCACTGTGGCCCCAAGGCTCCTCTTACAACAAGGTCACCTCACATGATTCATCTAGCAGTCTCTTCAAGAGACCACCTTTCGAACCACTAGGCGAACTGAGAAATATCCTATGGGAAGAAGACTCACCGAAAGAGAAACCTATGGAAGTAGATCCAGAAGAAAACCATGCAAAAGAGGCTTGCACTTGGGAACCTAGAAAATGCATCTCGTAGGCACCTACAACCCCCAAATGTGTGATAAATACACCTAGAATAAAATACCAAAAGAAATACATGTGATATTACGCACTGGTAAGAACATTTCTCGGTCTTTGGCCCTCAGAAAGGGACCTAGTGAAATAGATTCAACACTGGTGGAAAACCAAAGGTCACTATGATTTACAACTAGGATCCAAAGGATTTTTTACCATCATTTTACATAATCTAGAAGACCGCAACAAAATATTTGAAGGAGGCCCATACTTCTACAACTCGATAGGGATTTTCCTTCATTTATAGACAAAAAAGTTCATTCTGGAGAAGGAGGACTTCACGCATGCTCCAGTCTTGTTACAGATCTACTACTTACCCCAGGAATTCTAGCTGGAGGAAATCTTAGCAGGCATGGACAACACGATTGGAGTCTATGTCAAAGCTTTAGAAGCGACAAAACAAAGAAGGTACACTACTTATGCTTTCATTTGTGTCTATATCAATATTTCCAAACCCTTTCTTGGTTCCATAACTCTATAATATCATGATGAAGAATGGTCCCAAACCCTAGACTATGAGAACATATCATTTTGTTGTAGGAAATTCCACGAACAGGGCCATCTCTTCTGTGAATGCCTTCTTAATAGTGCTAGCAAGGCAGATCCTATGGCTTCTGACAAAGCCAAATATGGTTACACTCAAGTCACTGACCGCTGCAGAAAACTAGCAAGAAAAGCGACCCCTCCTTCCTCGACTGGCCCATCTACCAGAAACTCTTTTGAATCCCTACAACAGATCCTGGAGGATCACCTCAATCCCTCGAATTATCTTCCTGAATCATCTCCCTCTTCGAACTCCAAAGGAAAATCAACAGATCTTCCACCTCAGAACCAATATCCTTTGGAAAATCCCTTGAATACCTCTCTTCCACACAGTCTAGGAATGGACATTGGGGACATTGACATCGACCTTGAAGACCAATACCTAGCAGGAATAGACCTGGTACATCTAGAACAGGCCTACCGGAAAAAAGAGCTTTACATAATCCCACCAGACCAGTTATGAAAAGTGCACAAAGTCTTCCTTAAATCTTCTGTGGTAGGATCGGTCAGAGCTAAATCCGGCCTAGGAATCCAATTGGGGCCTCTGAAAGACCAATGCAAACCCACAAAATATGAGAAGAAAAGGGGCAAAAAACCAAAACAACAACTCATTCAAGAAATAGGCCACTTCCTGGTAAACTGAAGACAGATCCATTTGATCTCAAACAAATTCCCTCCTCTCCATCCCTTACCCTCATCATGAAGCTACTCTCATAGAACATCGGGGGTCTCACTAGACGTAGCAAGAAATGCATGCTACGGGAAAGGATGATGAAAGATCAACCAAATATTATCTTTTTACAAGAAACGAAATGTGTCAGAGACGAAGCTATCCAAATTCTCACAAAATGTTGGAAGCAAGTAAGAGTGATGGAAACCGATGTGATTGGCATAGTTGGGGGCCTTGCCATACTTTGGAACCCTTCCACTATCCCCGTGGAGAATTTTTTTACCTCCAAACGGACCATCTCATCCTCCTACAAGATCATTAGATCAAACAAACCCGGTTTTTTTTATCAAATGTGTATGGCCCGACCACTCAAAGAGATAAGGAATCCTTTCTCCATCACTTGGGATGGATCGCCAATCACACAATAAATCAACGTTGGATTCTAGGGCGATATTTCAACATGATACGTGACTTGGAGGAAAAATGAGGGGTCACTCGAAGACTAGATAGCGACAACACACACTTCCAAGGAATCATTGACATGTTAGGCCTTATCAACATGGAGACAATAAATGGACCCTTTACCTGGTCAAACAGAAGATCAAGTGCCCAACAGGTCTCTTGTCCTCTTGACGAATTCCTAATATTTCATGATGGAAGGTCTCACTTGGCATGCCATAGTGATCGATGCACTAGGCTCAGACCACTAGCCAATTTTGCTCATAATGGATATTAGTGGAACGCTAGGAAATAATCCCTTTCACTTCAAAAAATTATGGTTAACTCACCCATATTTCCAAGCAAACATTGAACAATGGTGGCAGGAAGTTGTGGTTCCTAGAGGCACTCCCATCTACAAATTCTAGCAGAATCTAAAAAATTTCAACAAGCGCCTAAAAAGATGGAATAAATCCACCTTTGGGAACATCTTCTAGGCCCAATATTTCTTGAACCATCGAACACAAGCCCTGCAATAGAAAATAAAACATCAGGGCCTCACTGACTCTTTAAAAGAACAAGAGTCTAGCCTAAATAAGCATATGGTTAAGCGACAGGCACAAAAAGAAATATTATGGAGACAAAAATCACGCATCCAGTGGCTCAAAGACGGGGAGAAAACTTCCAAGTTCTTCCATAGATCGATGCTTTAGCGACAACACACCAATCACATCTCTCACCTCTCCACAGATCAAGTTACAGAACTACATCGGCACAAAGACATAGAACAAGAGCTACTCTCTTATTACAAGAAACTTCTATCTGAATCTCTAATGAACCACACTCAAGACATAGACACCATCACAAAGAACATTCTGAAGAGTGCCACCAAAGAACAAAACAATGCTTTGATGTGGCCAATTACACAAGAAGAGGTGGATCAATCCCTTAAATATACGCCCATTGGTAAATCCACTGGGCCCGACGATTTCACAGTCAATTTATTTCACCACTGCTAGGATATGATTAGAGAGGAATTTTGGGAAATCATTGAGGATTCAAGGAGGTCCATACAGGTTCTACCATCTCTCAATGCTACTTTCCTCACCCTTATAACACTCTACAATGTGATTTACAAACTCCTCATGAATGTTATCGCCAAGCGCCTCAAGAGCATTCTTTCGTTTATCATCTCCCAGGAATAATTTGGTTATGTAGAGGGTAGGAAAATATTGGACAATATCATTTTAGTGCATGAGGTGATTCATTCTCTTCAAACCACCAAATCTCCAAGTATTCTCCTTAAACTTTATCTCTCTAAAGATTTTGACAAACTCAGTTGGGACTATATGAAATCCACCCTTCTTTCCTTTGGCTCCGACCATTGTTGGGTTACCTGGATCACTAATCTCACTTCTTCTTCCCTTTTCTCCATCCTAGTCAATGGATTTCCTTCCAGACCCTCCTCCCCCACTAGAGGCATCAGACAAGGTGATCCACTCTCACCCTTCCTTTTTATCATTATGGAAGAGCATCTCAGTCACTCAATCAAAGCTGCCATAACCAATCATACACTCTCGGGTCTTTCCCTGCATGAAATCTATCCACCCATCTCCCACATTCAATGTGTGGATGACAACCTGATGATGGGGATCCTCACAATTATGGAAGCTACCCGCATCCACTCTATCATCCAAATGTTTTGTGAATCCTCTAGCATGGACATCAATATGGCCAAATCTCAAATATTCTTCTTCAACACACCCCTCATGGTGCAACTCCATATCACTCAGCTCTTGGGGTTCACCTGAAGCTCCCTTTCATCCAAGTATCTCAACATTCCCCTCATTGATAAAGCAATGAGGAATAACTCTTGGGAGGATCTTATGTCCAATATCAAGAAAAATTTATCCTCATGGACCTTTTTCTCCCTCAATCTCCCTGGTCGATTGATTCTCCTTAAGTTTGTCCTAAAATCCCTCTCCATATACTCCTTTTCATCCCTACCAGTTTCAATATTCATCCTAAAGGCCATTTGAAATATGCACAAGAACTTCTTATGGAAGGGCACCAAAGAAGGATGAAAATGGGCTCTGATAAGATTGATAAAAACATGCAGGCCAAAGAACGTGGGAAGACTAGGACTCAAATATGCATCAACTCTCAACAAGGTCTTAAGCGAAAAAATATGGGGGTGATGGTTAAATAATCCCACAGACCTCTAGGCATGCTTATGGAGAAGGAAATACACACCCACCACTTTGGAGGAGAATCTGATCATATGGAACAATCATTGTCCAGGGTCTTTAGATTGGAATGCATCCAAGCAAAACAATGGGGTAATAGTGGACCACGCATTCTGGGAAATACAAGATGGTAACTCTTCATTCTCCTGGAACAAATCCTGGCAATATCTACCTGTCCTTGACCAAGATCCCATAGCGATCAAATATGAACCTCAAATGGAAAGCGCAGGGCTTGTTAAGGTGGCAGATTACTGGAATCATAATGAAACTAGGGACACCTGGCACAGATGGAAATTTGCTCATGATGACCTTAATATTCCCCCTCGGGTGAATCTTCAACTTTGGTTAGAAAAATTAAACTCTATAATATTCACTTCCACCCAGGGAAGGACATCCTAAGATGGGGTCACTCCACGACTGGGACCTTCAACCTCAAAGAATCCTATAGTCTCAGTGCAGGACACAACTCCCTCCCAAAAGATCCGGTCTAGGATAAAATATGGGGAGCCCATCTCTGGCTCAAGATCATCACCTTTCTCTGGTTGGTTTCTCACCATAGCATCCTCACTTGGGAAAATTTAACAAAAATGGGCCGCATAGGACCTTCCTGACATCCTTTGTGATGAAATGATAAGGAAACTCAAAATCACCTCCTCAAGTTATGTCCCTTCAGTTCACAGATTTGGGATCAGTGCACTATCATCATGAGAGAATCAGATAGAAACTGCACCAATCTCAGGGAAACCATTGAAGGATGGAGACACTCAATATTTCACTCTCCTGTCCACAATAATTTGTGGCAGCTACTTCCTGGATCCATTCCATGGCATTTGTGGAAAGAGAGGAATCATTTCATCTTCAAATCCACTCCCCTTGGTTGGAAAGAAATTTGGACAAAAATTCAGCTTAACATTAAGGAAACAATCAACTTACACCCCTGGATGGATTTGGACATGACCTACCCTCCTCATGAGCAGTTCATTCTCAATGCTTGGCAACTCAGACTCACCCATGCTCCTCCCAAGATATCTCCTGGACTCATAGGCCATGAAAGTCCTTCCCATTGGCAGCCTTCGATGGAAGGATACTTCAAAATCAACTTTGACAGTGCATCCAAAGGAAAAATGGGCCCAACAGGTTTCATAGCTTCTATATGAAACATCAAAGGAGATATCCTTCTTTTAATCATGGGGAACTTGGGGCACATTACCAACAATGCATCCGAACTATGGGGCCTACTTAAAGGCCTCCAAGAGGCCCTGGATCAACGTCTCAAGATTCTAGTCATGGAAGGGGATTCACATATCATTGTTAACCTCCTCTCACACCTCCTCAGTGGAGCGTATCTGGAATGGGCCTCCTCGATATGGAGACTCATTAATGTCCTGGTTCATATCAAAACTATGCTTCAACCACACCTGGTGATCAGTCCCTCCAATGTTCAATGAAAATTGAATCAAGTGGCAGACAAACTGGTGAGTTTCAGGGTCAACTTGAAGGAAGGGGACTTCTACTGCAACCCTGAATCCTCCCCGAATCACCCTCTAGTAAGAGCATTCATTGCCCAAGCCCTTAGCACTGATCACTCCCCGAATGGGGTGTCACCGCGAAGATAGTGCCCATGGCCTTGGTCAGTGTACACTTGGCACCTTTTACCCATGTTCCTTTCCACCTACACAACACCACCATTTATTTATGACATGAGTTAACTCGTGGTAGTTCATTCTTCGGGAATATTACCCATACCATCTCCTCCACACAGGCGACGTTATGATGATGGGATGGAACTCCAACAGGTCTCGTCATGCGAATAGGTTCCTCCAGCTATATCTCTCAGTGGTGGGTTATCCCATTCATTCTCACTTTTCGACTCCTACACTTCTAAGATTCTTCCCTAGATTATAGTCCCTTCTCCATTGTGTCCCTCTCATCTCATTGAATTTTCTTTCCCCTCCTCCCCTCTTCATCCTTCTGATGTTGAGGCAAAGACACAAATCGAAGAGAGGGTCTGACTGGTATAATTATCATGGGTGTGATCATCGCCATAAACCAGACCTACAACCTCCCTTTTCTCACTCGTCCACCTTGGACCTTCCTCCTTTGTCCTCCCCCTCAGTGTGTAGGGTCGAATGTTTTGAAAATTTGGGAATTCACTTGGTTACACACCTGAACTCAGCGAGGAAGATCCTTCGACATAGTTACCACCTTCTCGCCTAACCACTCTGACTTCTCTTCCTAGTCACTCTGCCTCCTCCCATGATTCTCCTACCTCTTCACCTCCACCTTCACCTTCACCTCTGCCTCAACCTCCCTCTGTGCGATGCGATGAACACATGGAGTTGCATAAAGAAATTTCAATCATTTAGGACCTAGTCTTTGAGTTTTGGCGTGACTTGGAGGATTTTTTTTTCAGATACAATTTGCGGGATTGACGAGGGGAGCGCCTTGAGGTGTTGATTTCTTATCTACTTCAGATGACTCCAGATCCAAGGATAATGGCCCTATATATGTCTCTAGTGTCAAATGCGGGAGGGAAGAAGACCCAATTGGACCTGGGTTCAAACTGATGACTAGTGTCTCGGGTTCACAAACTAGTTTTTTTCCAATGGAATTCTAGTTTTCCTCTTTTGTTTCAACCCTGTGTGGCTTAATAGTATTCAGGCATAGCTCTTGGCCTTGCTCTTTGGATAAAGGCTATGATAGTCACTTAGTTTTCAAACTGTGTCATGGATTGATAGATGGTTGTACTGGTTTCCCACCTGGGCGATGTACCCACCTCACTACCTGTTTAAGTTGACAACTGTATATTTCTTGACTTTGCAAGGTCCTTTTAATACAAATATCTAACTTATAAAAAAAATATAACTTATAACATAATGTAGATAACCACTACAAGTAAAAATGACCTACAAGGAATGACACTGAAATCACTAACTACGTTAGTATTGGATTGAGGCTAACTGTGTTCATACCAGAGTGAGGCAGGATGATCATAAGTACATTAATATCACACTGAGGGAGGATTCTATCACATCAATTTGGTAATTTGCACCATAAATCCAGTGTTTGGATTGGTGAATATTTTGGTGTAGATAATGCCTTAGGACTGGCAAAGATTATGGTATTGGAGTGAGAGAAGATGATCACTAACTATGTTAATGCTAGAGTGAGGGAGGACAATATCACATCAACCTGGGGATTTTCACCCTAAAACCAATGTCCAGATTTGAACATATTTTGGTGTGGGTAATGCCTTAGATT
>SNQJ01S0159440.1:0-21859 GCA_010110895.2 Picea sitchensis | reverse complement strand
CAAACACCAATCCAAGACAAATATTCCAAGAAAATTTCAAAAAATTTCAGACCTCCTAAGGGAAAATCCCCCAAGAAGTGATGATAAAAATGAGTGAAGTGCCTCTCTATTTATAGGGGAAAGGCTCAACTTCCTGTTGCATTAAAATAATAATTATTTAAATTAATTTCCACTAATATAGCCTAAGGAGGGGGTAAAACCCTCTTCAATAATTAAAATAATTAAAATAATTCATAATGTGGGCTTCTTAAGCCACATGTGCCAAAATTTAGGGACCAAAACCCTCAAAAGTGGGCCCCTCCTCCATAAACGGGGGTCTTTATGTAACGTCCAACCTCCAAAGGCCCTACAAATGCTCTAATCTCGTCCTTAGTCACCAACACTTTCCCCAAATAATCAACAATAAAATTCAGTGTGGATAGGTCCGTCCATATTTTTGGAAGGTCGACTCAACATCATTCAAAATTTAAAGCATATCTTAAACCATATATGGGTCGGCTCCAACATGTGTTTTTCCCGGGAAATGTTTAATTAATTGAAATGTGGTAGGCTCCAACAAATTTTAAAGCACAGAGGTTGACCCTCTTTACAATTCTTAAATATAGGTTTATTGCACCATTTATACAGGTAGGTTGGCCATATTTTATTTTTCCAGCACCTCAAATATATAAATATGTTTGTGTTGGCATAGGGGCAGACCCAAGGTTCAACGTTTCAACAACGCACCAATAAAACCCTAACTACCGGCCCTTTCGGAAACACCTGCGAAGTAGATGAAGTCTCACCCAAGGTAGAGGCATGGGTGGTTTCATGATCTAAAAATAGGGGGCTGACTTGTTTTTCTATGAAAGCACCCTCTACTTCATTAAAATAAACTTCAGGACCTTGCTCAATGTCTTAGTTGTGCAAGAGAAATTTTGTGTCAAGTTTATGCTTCTTTTAGGTGTTTATGTGTGAGGTATTTGAAAGGATAAATATGTTGTTTAAATAATACAACAACAAATATAAATTGCATCAAAAATAACCAAAAGCTCACAACAATAACAAAATGATAAAGGAGTTCACCCCCAACTGGGCTACATCTCCTTGAGCCTCCATCAATGGACTAGGCTCTCTGGTATTAGTTTGTCAAAGATTCTTTTACAAGTTGTTTCTCAACTCCAATGGATTTACTGACTTTACCATTGGGTTCAGAATACATAAAAACCTCAAAAATGGCTATTAGAACTCTGAAAACGGACCATGGCTCATCCGAGCATGACCTCTTCTACATGCGACCTTAAGCTTCCCTGAGCTTCCTTATGGAAAAACACCTGTAAAAGTACTCAAATGCCTCTAAAACCTATCTCAATGTGTTCATATCATAACAATTAGTCAAAAATGACTATTCAGTCACAGAAAACAGACTTGGGCTCATCTGAGCATGACCTCCATCAATGGTGGCCCTAAGCTCCCTGAAACTTAAATGGTGTAAAACCTACAATAGAAGTCTCCAAATTCCTTTGAAAACTATGCCAATGGATTTTGAACATCCCAAAACCCCTAGTTGGGCTTTTTCGGCACCTCATTTGGCCAAAAAATGAAGACGTTAGGCCTCCTACCATTTTTCTCTTTCAAGCTTGTTGTCTCTGGTTTGCCAATTCACACCTCTGTGTGAGTAACCTGGCTTCTGGGTGTTTCCCGTGTCTAAACCCAGCACACACGCACATCTCCAAAAAACACTCCAAATTTTTGTACCATTAGCGGAATTAGGGCCTCAAAGGGCAAAGGTGTTGGGTGCATGGGGGGCCACATGGCCACGCCCCAGCGCAAATATAGGAACTGTTTGCATGTTGAATGCACATATGAAAATTGGTGGGCTAACACACGAACCGTTTGAAATGAGCACGCTCCTTTTTGGTGGCTGCATGGTCACGTATAAAAACTGGGGGATGGGGCTAAGCCCCAGCTCGTACCCCACTCCAAACTACAACATATACGAATTTAAATATATGTTAAAACATATATATAATAAGTAACACCGTATGGCACTCCGGTAGAGTGGCCTTTTCCAAAGATCTTTCCATATGTGGAGGTATGGGGTTCGAATCCACCACAATTTTAAACAAACAAACCTAGGTGCCACGTGGTAGCCCACACCTGGGCCACGTGGCACCATACCATTTGCCACATATATGCTATGTATCTTAGACTCATTCGCCCACGTGTCCTGCCAACCCCATGTTTCCCTTTCAGCTTTTCCAAATCAACACTTTCCACGTCAGTACTGACACATCACCTTCCACGTCATCTGTATGGCCCTACCACATTAGTTGTATGGACTGTACAGTCAACAATTTTTTTTGCATGTTTGGAAAATCAAACAGAACGTGATATCTCTCTCATCCAATGTCCATTTGACCCCATTTGAAGTGCGTTGGGTTCATGATGACGAGGCCTACGCTTCTATTTGTTTTGAAGCGATTCCAAACACTTTGATTTTTGGGCTAAATTTTGATCCCTGGTCCAAATTCTGATCATTGCAGGACTCAAGCATCTGCAACCTGGCTGGGACACAGATCTGTGATTACAACACTCTAACAAAGAACTTAGAAGTTATCATTCATTAGTATTTAACCTTTATTCACATCACATATAAAACCCTAATTACAGAGCAACAGACTATTCAATCAAGATCTATTGTATTCAAGCACTTAGCACATAAGAATAGATTATATCTAGCATTCATTCACATCATTAAGCACTAAGCTACCATATCAAATGAATCTAAGATAAATATAACAACACTAAGCATAAATCACATCAACAACATAACAACCATAATGCACAAAGAAATCACAACACAGGATATACGTGGTTCACTCCCAATGTGGGGCTACATCCACCAACTCTTCTCCTTCTTTATTATATTCTCCAAGCTTCTTACATGCATAGAGCCACAAAACCACTCTGCATAGGATAGGAGATTTGCACACAGCTCGCCATATCCTCCTTCCTCAAGTAGATCTAGGCACAAAGCCTTACATAGTCGGTGCACAAAGAAATACAAATGACTTTCACTTAGCTCTACAAGTCTCAACACAAAGTATGCACAAAGCCTCTTACAATCACTTGCACTTAGCATATCACCAAGCCATCGGCCTAATAGGTCTTGCTACTCTTACATTGCCTAGCTACTTATTTATATATTAGAAAATGGGCCTAAGCATGGGTAAAACCCGTGGGCCGACATCCCATACCCGTTACATAAACCCTAACCCCAAAAATCCCTGAAAAGGGGTCAAGATCTCGTGATCTCCACTTCGCCTTGCACTTTGCCTTTGACCAGCCTGTCAAAGTCCCAAAATTGGTCAAACATGACCAACGTTTCCACAAAACCTGGTCAAGGGCCAACAAGCCTGCAACACTAACCTATGACTCGTCCCAAGTCACTCTGATCTGGGTAACTCTGCCTCAAATGCCTTGAGCTTGGCTCGGGCTGCTTCGACCCATTGTTTCTCCAAAGCATCCTACTCGGTGAACTCCTGAATAACTTTCTCGGTCACTGGCCCTTCCAATCATTGTTCCACCATGGTGACTACTTGTTGTAATTGTGCACCCTATCCTTCAATTTCCTCAAAAAGTGTGCAAGCTTCATCCTGCACTGGATGGAAACTGAGTCACTTCCATGACTTTACTATGGATGGCATGGAATTGTTGGTGAGAAGTGTGCTTTTCCTGGGACCTATTCATTCTCTCAACCGCTGATAGAGGCTTCAACTGCACCTGCACTAGTGTTTCTTTCTAATTTGCTTCTTGGAGTTGTGACTTCAGAGTCCTGAGCTTAGGGTCCTCTACAAGGCACTCATAGGTATTCGCACTTAGACTACTGATTTGTTTGAATTCCAAGGCTAATTCTTTGATTCTCTCAACTGTGCTCCTCACAGTTTATTCTCTTAGATCTCTCACTTCCTACAGAGTGCCTTGTACTATCTGTAATTCCAATTATGTTATTCTTTGTTGGAGTTGTTGAATGGCTTCAACAAGCTTCCCCACTTGAATTTCCACTAGGTCTTCTTTCATTTTTTCTAATCCCGTCACAAGGAGCAGTGTTCTAGTGACTGCTTCTTTAATTCCAATCTTCTCTGCGAGCAGTTTTTCTTTCTCCTTATGTATTTGTGCTCTATCCTCTACGAACTTTACTTGGAGTTCATATTTTTCCTACTGTGCAACCCGACGTTGTCTATGGCTTCCTCTTTTGCTTGCTTCAGGGCCTCTGTGGCATGTTCCTTTTCCTCCTAGACATGAAAAAGGTAGGCTTCTGTCAAGTCTTCTAATCTACGAAGCTGGGTAGGCTCATCTCCCAACTCTGCTCCTTTTGATGGTGGTGGCGCAGTAGATACTGCATAGCTGGAGTAGAGGGATTGTTGTACCCCTTTCAACTCTACTTCAATCTTGTTAAACATGGTCTCTTGTTTTTCTTCATTGTGCTATAAAATATCCTTTGATGTATAAGATACAACGATGATGATGAGGTCAATGCCATCCACCATGAGCATAGTCTACCACTTGGGCTTACTAGCTTTTGACTTCTTGTGCTATGTAGGTTTCGTTGGGGAAACCTTTCTTTTCTTGGATGTCTCTGCCTCTTCAAGGGGATATCTAGGTAGTGTTACTTCACCCTGTTTCTTCGTGTCTTCTTCCCCTTCATCCTCTTCTTTATCTACTTCATCATCACCTCCTCCCCTAGGTGAATCTGAAGCATTCTCTTCTGATGCGTTTCTCATCTCTTGTAACTCTTCCTTCTTCTTCCTTCTGCTACTGTTGGGTGCATCATACTCTTCGCAAGTGACCACAGGACTTTAGATTAGGTTGGGGTCATACAGTTCTGCCTGTTCAATTGGGATAAGTATCTCTATAGGCCAGTCCTTAGTTATTTCTTCTATGTCCTCCTCTGTGAGCTTATAATAACTATACAATTCTTCTTTGTGTTCGTCTCCGCGCGCAGTGATATAAATAAAATGTCTATCTGCATAGAACTTCACAAATGGCCTGAACCTGTGCAGGGTGTTCAATGTCATACGGGGGAAAGAATCAATATCCCTCTTCAACTGCAGGTAATAGGTATGGAAAATTGTGTTTGACTACCATTGTTTAGCCATGTCGCTCGAATACCAGAGTGTGGTGAAATTTGTAGCTAAGGGTTCAGATGGCTCAATTTCAGGGAAGGTTGCACCTTCCGGCATATCCCAAGCAATGAAGGAAATGAGGATAAGAAACCAAATGAAATGGAACTCATATCCCTGATCATGAGCTTTGCGAAAATATTGTTCTAACTAGTTGACAAGGTAGCTCACCCAGTTCATTTATAGCCCTTCCACGCATTTTCCTGCGAGGTCAACAACGAACCCTATGACTTGCGTGGGTCTGTTATTCGTTACAGTATTACCTGTGATCAACTAGAAGGTGAGACACACTGTGCCATTTTGAATGGAGGCTAACTTGTAGGCTCACTTCCCCTTCTCCACATCGCCATAGGTATCTTTGATCTTCTGCACTAGGGCGCGATCTGCAACCTTCCTCGGGTAAAACTCTTGTGGGTCTGGTCCTTGCATTCTTAATTCGATGATCCTATGGATCAATGTCGGATCTACGGTGTTGCATTTGTCTAGGCATATATAACCACCATGGAAGCATGACAGCAGGATCTTAACACACACATTAACCTCTTGATTCCTTCTGAAGCGGGGTATCTTTATTACATTCAAGATGGTGGACCTCGCAATGTCCATGGTCCATGGTTGGGGAATGATCTTCAAATTCTTCCCCTTTGTCCTAGTCAAATACTTATAAGTCGCGAGCATGATGTAGTTCTTGCAGTATCCCAAGTTGAATTCATTGATCTTCAATGTTAAAATCTTATCCAGCTATGGTTTGACTGTGCGTATCCCCTTCAAGAGGTACACAGTAATCAAGTTGTAGTCGAAGTCCCTCAGGACAATGTCAGGACTCACCGCACCGGTCAAAGGTAGGTTGTATTCAGGCAAGATGGATGGGATGAGCTTTGCATTCTCCAAGTCATCACGATGCTTGGTTTGTTTCTCTATCGCATCTCAGGATGGTCCAGATCCTCTAGCAGTCGACGATGATGCTTGCACTCCTCTCATTGATGAGGCTTGGATTCCTGCAGACATGAACTTCTCCGCCATGAAGTCTATGATAATTTCTTCAATGGTTTTCTCTATTGCGCTCAATTCGTCTGACATGCACGCTTGATATCAAATATCTCGGGTCGATGAGAAAACAAGGTAACATAATGGATGTCGAGGTCTCAATAAGCACCGCGCAGTAATAGTCAACTCTCTATGGGCTAGGATAATCACAATTGGTAAAAGTGTTCTTGGTGCAAGTTTTGATGAGATAAATAGACAACGACGTAATAGATTCCTTCATCATACAATAAATCCTTCATCAATGCGATTCCATTTGTTAGGGCACGGTCTCAATGGTCCAATGGCGAATTTTTGTCCGTAACTGCATTTCTAGTCGTTCTAGACTGTCGGTCTAACAGTCGGGATGCCTCCAATGGTTATATCGCTTGATCGTGGTGAAGTGCCAATATTTGTTCTAGTATCCTGATGAAGTTCAAGTTCTGTATACCTTCCTTCTACAAAGTCCTTTCTAGGACTTCCTATAATTTTTCTAAATTAGCCTTCTTCTTGTTGAGCTTTCTAGCTTTCTTTCCTGTAATATGAGTTACTGGGTTCCTCTTTCCATTGTTATTCTTATCTATATTTAACATAGAAACTTTGCACTGATGAGGTTCTTTCACAGGGTTTGAAGGTAATACTTCTTCTTTTTCTGGAGTAGGTGTTCTACTTTCCTGTATGGATAGGTTCATCAAGTTTTCTTGTGTTCTTTCAACTTTGACAACGAGGTATTTGGCTCTAAGTTGCTTCGACTTTTCCTCCTTCTCTTCTATTAAATGTGCCATTCTTCTAGCTATGAAATCTCTGAGTTATTGCCTTTTCTGTTCTAGAGCTTCCTCTTATTTTTTCCTTCGGATCTGATCTTTCTCAATCCAGGTCTTGTCTAGAAAAAAAACAAATGGCGTGTTGTTCTCAACAAACTTAATGACCTCAAATTCTTCTTTTGTCGATGCTCCTTGAGAAACCATAGGTACATTAGCAAGTCTTCCACATAGGTTTATCATCTTCCCTTTAAACAATCCTATTCCTCCCAATGAAGGAACCATAGATGGCTTTCCCAAAATTTCCCAAGTTCTTTTTGTCATGATATTCACTTTTGTTTGTACATCCAATACACAGTCTATGTTGAAGTCTCCTATTCTTGTTTCTATGCACTCTTGTTCTTTTAATATCTTTGATAATTTGATGTCTTTGTGATCACTCATGGTTTCTTTCATCTCTAATAATAGAGCCTCTGATTATTTCTGGTTCTTTAGCATATTCTTAGTCTCTTGACCTTCCTCAGGGTTTTCTTATATTATATCCATATTTTCAACCTTAACAATCATTCTAGGGAAATCCAAAACTTCATGATCTACAACTTTACAACAAAGGAAAATAAGGTTTCTACCAGGGAATTCCTTAACAAGATGTCCCGGGCTTCTACAATTGTAACAAAGAGTTAATCCTCTCTTTCTCTTAAATGATCACCAACCTTTCCTGTATTGCGCACTAGTATCACAGTGTTGAACCTGAAAAAATTTCTTTATAGGATCCTACATCCATTTGTTAGTCCAAACATTCTTTCTATGCATAAGAATAACATATCTTTCACTATCAGATCTATTCATTTCATATCTTCTTCTATCTTCTAACTGTGCCCTAGTTTTCAGAATAGGACCAAATCTATCAAACATACCTAGATCCATTCTTTCGAAAAAAACTTTTCCACTTATCTTACCTTTATCATAGCAAAAATCTTTAATATCTTACCTATTTTTCTTCAGATCTGATTCCTTTCTTAGCACAGAGCTTCGCAAGTCAATTAGAATATTGTGCACTAGGGAAATAGATCTATGCACAGAGCTTTATCTTTTCTTCAGTTCCTAGCAATCATAGTTTCGGGTCCCGACAACGGACCCATTTGTTGGCACAGTGGCAGACCCAGGGTTCAACGCTTCAACAATGCACCAACAAAACCCTAACTATCGGCCCTTTCGGAAACACCTACAAAGAAGATGAGGTCTCACCCGAGGTAGAGGCAGGGGTGGTTGCAGAACTCAAGCATTTACAACCTAGATAGGACACAGATCTATGATTACAACACTCTAACAAAGCACTTAGCAATCATCATTCATTAGTATTTAACCTTTATTCACATCGCAAATAAAACCCTAATTACATACCAACGCAATATTCAATCAAGATCTATCGTATCCAAGCACTTAGAACATAAGAATATATTATATCTAGAATTCATTCACATCATTAAGGACTAATCTACCATATCATATGCATCTAAGTTAAATATAACAACACTAAGCATAAAACACATCAACAACATAACAAACATAATGCACAAAGCAATCACAACACAGGATATACATGGTTCACCCCTACTGTGGGGCTACGTCCACCAACTCTTCTCCTTCTTTATTATATTCTCCAAGCTTCTTACATGCACAAAGCCACAAAACCACTCAACATAGGAAAGGAGATATGTGTGCACCTCGCCAGATCCTCCTTCCCCAAGTAGATCCAGGCACAAAGCCTTACATAGTCGATGCACAAAGCACTATAGATGAATTGCACTTAGCTTTGCAAGTCTCAACAAACAATATGCACAAAGCCTCCTACAATCACTTGCACATAGCATAACACCAATCCATCAGCCTACCAGGTCTCGCTACTCTTACATTGCCTAGATACTTATTTATATATTAAAAAATGGGCCTAAGCATGGGTAAAACCCATGGGCTGACATCCCATACTTGTTACATAAACCCTAACCCCAAAAATCCCTGAAAAGGGGCCGATATCCTATGATCTCCGCTTCGCCTTGTTCTCTGCCCTCGACCAGCCCTTTGAAGTCCCAAAATCTATCAAACATGACCAACATTTCCACAAAACCTGGTCAAGGGCCAACAGTCTGTAAAACACATTATTCACCATATTATTTCGCTAGGTAATCTATTCAAAGGTTAGATCGATATGTGATTTATCCCTCTACAATTTACTCACTGAATGTTGATCACACTTCTTTAATATTAAGATGTTGGAAGACTTTCAGAATACCTCTGTCTACACTACCTCTGAAGGAAATTGTCTTACAGTCTTTCTGTCCATCTGAAGTTTGTGTGTAATCCAAAAAATAGTAAGAAAGTGTACAATGCTTCAAATTATCTTCATAATATATTGAATTTTAGACACTTCTCTTAAACTATATTGACAATGGGGTTATCCACAACACTGATATTCCCTAGACAGTCTTTCGACAAGCTACACTTACAACCACCAATTTCTTTATATACAACTAACAGTACAAGGTATATCAGATCTGATTTTGTACACCAACTTGTGATATATCTGGAGCATTAGATGCAGACATTAGTGACAGAAACCTTGAGGATGCACCAATGGGTTTAGCATTCCCTCCTTGCACTATTGTAGGTATGTTCTTTGTCTCAACATAACAATTTACCCTTTTCATATTTAATTCGTTGGACAATCATCTTCAAGGTAGATTTCACACCCAGGACTTCAAAGCTTCAATTATCATCCAAGTGAACCATATTATTTTTGGAAAAACCATTGTTATCAAGGATATATTCATTACTTTTTTCCTCAAGCAACATCTAGTGCATCATCTACTGTCTCAAGATTTCAGAGTTATAACTGCTTCACGAATATGACTTCCCTAAGCCGCACTAGTTGCTACAAACATTATCAATTGGATAAAACATTGTCAATATTCCTACCCTGTCTACCTTAAAATATGTCACTAATAGCCCAAAAGGCCATCTTTGATCCAAAGTTGATCATACTCTACAGACTGTAACCCTTCATTAGGAATTCCCTAAACCTTTTCTCCCCTTTTTCTTCATCTTCAAATCAGTTATGGAGATACTCAACTACTAGTTGCAATCATTTATGAAATAGAGACAAAAATTCCTTACTTTCACGAAAGGAAATTCAAGAACAATACAAGCCAACATTATCACCATTTCCATCATTACAATTCCTTTAGGGCATTGAATATTTTCTCTGAGATATCCCTTGTACAAACTAAGGGATAACAAAGCCACAATCCATAAAAAAAATTCTACTTATCTATCTGCCCTATATCTATTGGTCCTTTACTATAATTTTTTACATTCACTAGTAGAATTTGGCAAGTAAATGACTACGTGACTAAAACGTTTAGTCACGACATGAAAAAATGACTAAATTCTACTATTTTTTTGCAACACGGTTACAAATGACTAAATAGATGGTTAATTTGATTGTCAGGAAAAAAAAACACATTTAAATAATTAGTCACACAAATAACAACAACTAAATAAATGACTAATTTCATTGTCGGGTAAACACAACTAAATAAATATTAGTCACACAATATAATTTGCAAACTTTATATACACTATAGCTAAGAGGATGATTTAAAATATATTAATCAATGGTTATGAAAAATATATCATATTTCGTAATATTATAATATTATAATATTGTTTTTATAACAGTTTGTGATATCATTTCACTCATTTCACGACATCACAACATATGAAAAATATTGTTGACAATTAATTTATTACTACTCTTTGAAGCGATGTGAGAATAGGGTACTGATTGCATTCATAATTTGACAAGGGCACAGAGAATTGATGAGGGCGTGGAAGGAGGGAGAATATGATGCACTTTAGGTAATTATACATATAATCCATGGGCACAAAGCGCATGGGTGTAGTGGTAAATATTTGACGGGGCAGAGGGAGGTGTGTTTGGGGTTTCAGGTAATATACAACTAGTCCATGGGCATAGAGGGAGTGGGTGCAATGGTAAGTATTCGACGGGGCAGAGGGAGGTGTATTTGTGGTTTTCAGCCTGACCAATATTGCGTAGAGGGAGTGGGTGAAGTTTTAAATATTCGATGGGGCAGAGGGAGGTGTAATTTGGGATTCCAGCCTGATCAATATTGAATATTGTTATTGTACAATCTGTACTTTCCCAAATAAAAAGGCAAGTAAATGAAAGATTGGTGTAACAGGGGGTGACCTATCACTATCACCTTCATAGGAAGCCCCTTTTTGTTTAGGAGTATATCAATATTACCCCAAGGGAGACGTCCTCAGTGACCTAAAGGGATGGTAAAACTAAGGCAAAGATCCAAGAAAATACCCCTCTCACTGGTCACTCAAGTCAAAGGTTTCTTTAGGTCTTTAAGGGATGAATCAACAGTAAAAATGGAGTGTACCTACCCAGAACAAGACAACAAGAATATATGGTAGCTTTCAAGTACAAAATGATGTTAGTACTTCATAAGACCATGAACCTTTAAAAAATAAGATAGCTGATATAAAATTGCAGTGACATAATAATTTACAACAACAATAAGTATTTTGTAACAGCTACAAAAAACATGCCTTGAAATTGCTTGAAGAGGACAGAAAAATGTATCTTTAACTAGGCAAAATAGTAATCAATTGTCACAAGTAATTTTGGCAATGTCTAGCTAGCCTTAAATGTCAATTTGCAGATAATTTTGTGTAGTTAGATGGATGTCGCAAAATTTTGTAACAACAACGAGTTCTAGTGCTCAAAATTGAAGTTAGATGGTTGTCGCAAAATTCTGTAACAATAGCGAGTTCTAGTGCTCAAAATTGCATTTAGATGGTTGTCACAAAATTTTGTAACAACAACGAGTTCTAGTGGTCAAAATTGCAAGGAAACACCATATAAACTTGGTTTTCATCTAGTATATTGTTTGGAAATTCTCACATGCAATTTCTGAGTGAGTTAAGTGCAAGTTACGTAGGTGTATGCAGAAAATTAGTGTAAATTAGTATGACTGTAGCAGTTATTTTCTACAATAGCAAGTTAACTAGTGAATTAGTCTAGCTTAGGGTTAGTAGAAGTTAGTTAAATCTTTAAGGAAGAAGGTTTAAGTGTTTGTTTAATCAATCATTCACCTAAGCAAGCAGACAAGTGCCTTTTAGGGCTTATGGAGTCAACAATATCAACAACACAACTTGGAGAAAAATAGAAATGATAATACTTGTTAAAGGAGAAGAGGTGGATGGAGGAGGTGTTGGCACTTCAAGGCATCAAGCATCCAAATCATTAAGACAAATTCACTAGAGAGTAAGCAATTTTAGGCCCTAGTGAATCTCCCTTCCTTAGACTATTAAAAGAATGTATGCAATAGGAAATTAGAGTGAAGCTACTAGAGTTCTAGCACTTTAGGGCTCTAGTAGCCACTTCTACAAAGGGCATACTTGATAAATTTAGACAAGTAGAAAAATTATAGAGAGAAAGAAGTAACTTATGTTTCTCTCCTAGGGTTTAAGCAAGCAATTTCATAATCTTTAACATGAAACAAGTAAAATTTACCACAAGCATTCATTACATAAAAAAATTGCATATTTTCTACTTACTTCACCAAGAATAATCAAGCCAAACCCTAGTTGAAGATCTTCCACCATAAAAAATAGCCAAGATGCATCACAAAATTCCTCTCCAAGAAGTTGCACACTAGTTATTTCAGCCAATATCCCTTAAAGAGGGCACAAATTTCAGTCAACACTTAGTGTGTGATGAGTTATCATGAAAAAATGAGAGTGCTTTCTCTCTATTTATACAAAACCAATGACCTTTAATTAATTTTAGGTCAAATAAAGGTTGACCTGGCCAAATTACATCGAAATCGAGTTTTTACATAGACAAAAATAATTAACCCCTAAAATCATCTCCAAGGATGACATCATGCCCTTCTAGGGTGACGTTGAGCCCCTAAAGGGGAACGTTGGGCTCCAAATGTAGAACGTTTGGCTTCCAAAGGCCTTGGATGATGCCCACACATGCCAATTAGATCACAATTTCCCTCAGTATGAAACCCTAGCTCTTGATGAAATCTAGGGTCATAATGGTGACATCATGGGCTCTCAAAGGTCAACGTCTAGGTGGAAGAGAAAGACCCCCCTGGGTCTAGGTATGCTAGAGTGTCTCCAAGGGAAACATCTTTATTTATTTCTGGTGCAAGTCTTTGATGTATTATTTCCCCTAGTCAGGGTTACAACATCCATCTGTGGGCTTTCAACCCCATGGAGGTCCATGCTAATCATTCCCCAATGTGTACTTGTCCACCGGGAAAAGTCCCACAACAATAACAAGTACACCCTCCAGGGGTTCAGAATTCACAAAGATCATAACATGTAAATCATATCCAATAATTAATATACCCAAACATGTGCATCAAACCCCCCTTTACCCAGACAAATGCTCAAAGGCATTATGCAATTTAACAAGTCAAGTTTGGAAAAGGTCTCAGGGTGTCCTATTGTGATAATATTCCTTAAGTTTGGGGTGTTTCCCAGGTGAAAACCAATCTAGGTCATGTAAGTGTGTGAGGTGGTGTGGGGTAAGTGTTTGGGCATGGGGTGCAATAATAATAGGGAAATGTAGATCTTACTTGTGGGTTCCTTTGTAGAGGGCAAGTTGCACCTTCTCATAGATGCCATTTTGTCGTAGCCCATTCAATGCCTTTTATTCTTAGCTTCATTGATTTTGATATTTTTATTTTATTCTTCAAGGGAAGAGTTGAGGGACACTATCCTGGCTTGGTGACCAGAGGTGACAACATTATCCACAAGCATTTCACGGAGATGAGAATTTTTTCTCGTGAAGAGACCCCCTTTCTCTTGGCTATGCCACAAAGAGACACTACCCTGGTTTGGTGACCAGATAGATGGTAGTGTCATACTGCTACATTCCCATGGTCGTAATAGGTCAGACCATGATGAGACCTCCCATCCACCAACTAATACATTGAGTGTTTATTTATTTTATTGGTTCCCTTTTCTTACTGAGAAGAGTTTTACTACTTTCCCGATAATCCCTGAGAGAAACATCTCAAAGGTTTATTTTTCAGATTTTAACTCTTGCCAACTACGTTTACCCTTTGGGCCTTTAGCCCCTTCTTTCCACAAGGCAAGGTACAACCCTTCCTAGTGTGGAAAATCCCAATGCCCAAACAAAGGTAGGGGAGATTTGAGAGGAATAAAGATGGAAAGTGGTAAGTATGGAGGGAACGATGGATGACCTTTCATAGACCCACCCAGTGGAAACTCGTTCTAAAGGGAGATCAACTTAGTAGGGCATCATGTCACCCTTCCAGGTATGAACAAATTAAAGAGCATAATTTCCAAGAAAATGTTATGAAATGAAGGAGAATTCAATGCAACATATTCAAGTGCTTCAATAATTAGAGTGAAAAATACCACGATACCCAGACTCATTACCTCATGGAGCAAGACTTACTACTACTTCATGACCAAGATAGTGGGATGGATACTGTTGCTGTTGATAAATGGGTTGGACTGAAGAAAAGAGGGGCCCTCTAGGGACATGCCCAAGTCATCTGGATCTCGACACTCCATGTCTAGGACATGTTGGCCTCAATACATTATCTCCTTAGTTATCCCTACGGTAGATTATAACAGAGCCCGTGATCAGTATTGGAGCTGGTGAGGTCTGAATTGGAGCCGAAGCCAACCAGAGGAGAGGGGTTTTAGTTAATTGGACCATTGGAGGTTGGAGCCGAACAGAAGAGAGGGGTTTTAGTTAATTCGATCATTGGAGGTTGTATTGGGGTTTCAGGTAATATACAACTAGTCCATGGGTGCAGTGGGAGTGGGTGCAGTGGTTAGTATTTGAAAGGGAAAAGGGAGGTGTATTTGGGGTTTCTGGCCTGACCAATATTGCATAGAGGGAGTGGGTGCAGTGTTAAATATTCGACGGGGTAGAAGGAGGTGTAATTGGGGTTTTTGGCCTGACCAATATTAGATCCAATGAGCCGTATTGGAGCCAATGAGGTCTGAATTCGAGCCAGAGCTGATCATATGAGAGGGGTTTTAGTTAATTGTACCATTGGAGCTTGGAGCCAACTAGAGGAGAGGGGTTTTAGTTAATTCGAGCAGTATAGGTTGTATAAGTATATAAGCAGTTTCCATGGTGTATACAAATTTTGTGGAGAGAAAGTCGATATTTCTCAAAAGGAGAAGTAAGAATTTGAATTTGCAAGGGCCTTCTATAGTGAAGTCACAAGTAAATAGATTTTTGTTTGCAAACCCTGGATGTATGTTTGTATTTTCTATTTTTGTATTGGGATCTATTCCTTTCTAGATATTTACATTTTCAAACAATATATATTTATTTGGATGATGAATTTGGTTTGACACATCCGGTGTTACTATATCTTCCACATATTTCAATTGAAAACTACCATAACTCTGCACCTCATTAGAAATTGACCAGCTTGTTCTCGTGGGGTGGGTGATTTTGTGCTTGTGAGGGTAATTTTGGTGGTTACGATTTTCATTTCTTAGGTGATGATCTTGATTTCTGGGAGGAATGAAATGAATAACAAATTGAATACAATAACACAGAGATACAAAGAATAACAATAGATATAGAATGAACAATAACTTCTATTGAATAAAGAAAATAGGTTGAAATTGTAAAACTATAGAACTGAAAACAACTTGTTCTCAGAAGAGATGTGGATGCTATGCGCATTTGTTTGAGAAGAATGATTACAATGAGGCTCCATAGGACTTTTTAACATTACTCATGAATTCCAAAACCCTAGACATCCAAAAATCTAACCATAGGAGATGAAACACTAAAATTTATGTGGGCCCCAATGGGTAAGTTGGTACCTCAACTTCCTAGGGTTGTAAATTTTGCATACGACCTCCATTTTAGGTGTGTGATAGCCCATTGTAAAGTTATTATCAAGAACTACACATTGTGTCTTCAGACTATGACTTCGTCTATAGTTTGACTATGGCAAGCCAAAAAAAAAAAAAATTAGGGCCCCAAAACGACCCTAGAAGTACAAAAAGATGTAATGACATGAAAAATTCCAAAATAAGATAGTTGGAATAGGGGGGAGGACATGAATATCCACCTAGATGTTGTGTAGGCCTTGAGGATATACCTGAAAGTGAAGAATCCACAATTACAAAGAAATGACATCATTACAGAGAAACATGTTGAACTAAAAATTGTCAAGAGGATCCAATTGGAATAGGTGGGTGGCCACCAATATCCACCTGGATTAGTCCTTCCCCATTAGGAAGAAATGTTCTCCACTGCATTGAGTTCCCCCATCAAGTGAGGAAATTTATGTTGAATTTGGCCCTAGATGAGCCACTTGCCTTGGTGCAAGAGTTGCCCTTCCTTGACAACCCGATAAAGTTGGATCTTCTGTTGGCGAGTGCCCTTGACCTATGTGTCCACTATCTGATCAATGGATGCATGTTATATGCAGTCAAGCTTGATATCTATTGGTGTCAATTGTTCTGTGATCTCCAAGGTGTCCAATAATGGTGGAAAATATAGTCGGAGGAGGTCCACATTGAACATTGGGTGCAAGCCAAGGAAGGGGGGATTGTTGAGCTCAAAATCATTGTCACCCATAGCCTTGGTGATAGTGTAAGGCCCATAGAGAAGTGGAAAAAGATTCTAATGGGGCCCTCTAAGGCGCTATTTCTACAAATGTAACCAAACCTTGTCTCCCACCTGAAACTTGTGCTGTACCCGGTGTTGATCATGGCATTTCTTGTACTTAATATTGGCTTTCTAAAAATTTCATAGAAATGTTGGCGGGTGTGTTGAATCCACTCAATGAATCTGGTGGTTTTTTCATCCTCAGGTTGAACATGGGAATATTATTCCCGTGTGGTTGCAAGAGGTAGTGAAACATCAATGGGACCCAAGGGTTAGAATCCCATTCCCACCTAAAATGGGTTATGGTTGGTGGATCTATGGAGATCATTGTTGTAGTTGTTTTGAACATAGGGAATACTCTCATCCCATGTACGTGGATTCTTGGAGTTATACATGTTGAGGATGTACACAATCATTCAATTGACAACCTTTGTTTGGCCATCGGTTTGAGGGTGGAAGGAAGTGGATTTAGTGAGCTTAGTGTCCAACAATGACCAAAGACTTGACCAAAATGTGTTGAGGAACTTTTTGTCCTAATATGGGATGATGGTTTGTGGTATCCCAAAATGGACCCAAAATCGTTCAAAGAGGAGCTTGGCAGTATCTGCCACGGTGATTCTCTTCTTACAGGCTGTGAGAATGGTCATCTTCAAAAACCGTTCAACCACCACAAATACACAATCATTGCCTTGCTTGGTGGATGGAAGGCCAGACATGTAATCCATTGAGATGGATTCCCAAGGTCTCTTGGGAGTAATAAGATGGGTGTATAAGCCTTACTTCTTGATGGTTGGATTGGAAATGGCACATGCAGTGCAAGATTTGATGTACTTGTTGAATTCAAGTTGAAGTTTTGGCCAAACAAATGTTTCTGTAGAACTTCCACAGTTTTATCCACGCCAAAATGTCTTGCCATCTTAATGTAGTGAGCCTCCCAAATCAGATTTGCATGCTCACTTGCAGGAACACAGAGGTGGCCTAGATGGTATAACAGTCCATATTGAATGTGAAAATCGGTGACATTCATGCTTGTACCAAAGAGCTAATAGGTCGTGGTGAAGTCACGATATCGTTGATAAAGTTGGGGCCACTCATATGCCTCATTCCCATGGAATGGAGCATGGTGGTCATTGCGACAACGGGAGGTCAACTGAGGTAGTCGGCGACACGATTTGTGCTCCTTGTCTTATGCTTGATGTTGATATGGAACTATTGCATGTATGTTGACCACTTTTTATGGTGGTCATTCTTCAACTTCCCCCTGTGTCTGTATGAACTACAAATGCCTGTGATCAGTGTGGATGATGGTCTCCTTTCCCATAATGTAATGTTTCCATTGACAGCGGGATTTCACAATGAAATACATTTCCTTGTCATAGGTAGGGTATTTATGGACGGTATTTGAGAGTGTCTCAGTATGGTATTGTATTGGATGACCGTGTTGAGTGAGAATTGAACCTACAACATAGTCGGATGAATCAGTCTCAATATCGAACGGTTGTTACATATCAGGTAAGGAGAGTATTGGAGCTGATCACAATCGATGCTTCAGATCATCAAATTCTCATTGTTGTGACTTCCCCCATGAAAATTTTTCCTTTCCATCACCCTTGGTCACTTGGATGAGGGCCCATGCAATATGGGAGAACCCTAAAATGAACCATCGATAGAAGTTGACAAGTCCTAAGAAGATCTAAATCTCAGTTAGTGTGGTTGGGGTTGACCAGTCATGGATGACTTGGATCTTATATGGATCCAAATGTACCCCATTCTCATCAACAATGTATCCCAAGTAATGGACCCTTTTCATGCCAAAGGAGCATTTTTCCAAGTTGGCATATAGTTTGTGCTACCACAGAGTGCTCAAGACCTGTTGAATATGTTGCATGTGCTCCTCCCAAGTTTTTTTGAAGATGAGGATGTCATCCAGATATACCACCACAAAAGAGTTGGTGAAGGGTATCAATACATCATCCACCAACCTCATGAAAGTTTTCGGTGCATTTGTTAAGCCAAAGGGCATGACTAGCCATTCAAATAGACCTTCTTTAGATTTGAAAGGTGTCTTCCATAAATCATTAGGTTTGATGGGAACCTAGTGGTAGCCATATTTTAGGTCAATATTTATGAAGAAATTCCCCCACTTGAGTTGGTAAAGAAGGTCATCAATTTGGGGAATTGGGTACCGGTTCCTGACTGTGATTTTGTTTAATGCTTTGTAATCAATGCAGAGCCACCAGGTCTCCTCTTTCTTCTACACTAGTACAATCGGGCTTCCAAAAGGGGAGGAGTTGGGTTTGATCTACCCCTTTTGAAGGAACTCTTGGATATGACACTTGATTTTGTCATTTTCCATCAACGAGCGATGATAGACTAGTCCATTAGGTAGAGTTGCATTGGGGGTTAGATAAATCAGATGCTTGATTTGGTAGTGTGTTGGTACCTCGGTGGGTGAGGAAAATATATCTATGTACTCTTCCACGATCTCATCCACTTGATTCTGCTACAAAGAGAGGCTCTATGTAGAGGTCATGTATGTGGCAGCGACCTTTTTCTTACTGTGAGCATGGATTACAAAGAAGAAAAAATTCCCAGTCTTTGAAATGACCTTACTACATTACTTAACAGAGATTAAGGAAACAACGATAGGTGGTTCTACCTCTAGTATCATGTACATTTGTCTACACAAAGTAATAATAACACTGTGGGGTCTAGTCTCATACACAACATGTCACTTTCACAAATATGGTTGGCCTAAAATAACATCATGAACTTCAAGGGGAGAAAAACCACAAAATACCTTCTCTTTGAAGGGATTGATGTCGTAGGGAAAATGACATTGTTGGTTGACACAGAGATCTCTTCCTTGGCGAAGCCAGCTGATGGTGTAGGGCTGCAAGTTTAGTTTCATCGACAGGTCTAGCCACTTGACAACCTCTACTGATATCAGGTTCTTCAGACTTCCGCTATCGACAATGAAATGAAGTGGATCCCCCTTTACCCACATATGTGAGTGAAAGAAGCGTTCCCCTTCCTTTGGTTCTTCTGGTTCACTTGGTTGGACTTTCATGGTAGTGAAAGTGGTGTTGGGTTCGACATCGATAATCTGCTTCCCTCCTTTTGGATTTGACTCGGAGTCAAAATCTGCCTCTGAATCGGAAGATTTCAGGTTAGCCACTAGTGACTGCTTGGAGCGACATTATTCGATGTTGTGCCAAGTGATTTTATGGTATTCACACCACTTTCCCTTGTCCTTCTTCGACTTCTCATTACCCTTATTGGGTTGCGGCTTGGACTGGTTGTCCTGAGAGTGGCCATATTTTCTCTATCTCCTGTTTTGTGGGTTGGGTCACCTTTTTCCTACTTCGGCTGTGAGGAGTTTGCAGATCCAAACTCTCACCTATTCTGCTTAAATTTTTCTCGATATTAACAACGTATCTATAATCCGCACCTAATGATGTGATGTCTATAAACTCCATTTATGTTTGAATGTATATATGCAGACAACTGTGGTATTTGAGCACCAAATGTCATTCAGAGTCTTTGATACCCAATTTGGTGTGCAGGATATGGAAAAAATTGGTGAAATATGGTATTGTCTGGTCCCTTTCTTAATGCAGCGTGGTTCATCTTGTGTACTGGTCCTCATAGTTTCCAACATGGTACTATTATTCTTTAATGGCATCCATGAAGGAATCCCATGTGGGGGAGACCACAAATATTGCAGATTCCTATGTGGACCTTTGTTGAGAGTAAGTAATATTAAGTATCCCACTAGTCGTTAACATGGGGGATGACCTTAAGGAGTGAAAAAGTAATATTTTCCCTATCAGAAAAATTGTGGACCAAAAAATACCCTTTGAGTAGATTCATCCATTTATCTCCAACATCCACATCTATTAGTCCTTCAAATAATGGAATATCAAAATTTACTTGTACCTTTAACGGGGTTTCATGGCCGCTTGATGAATATGCATCTCCTATGGGCAACTGTCGAAGGATCTGTGAAAAGTTGTCCATCATTGTGTTCCTTTTTCATGCAAGGGCTTCCTCGAGCAACAGTTTAAAAGGATATCCTGATCCATCATATTTCTTCTCGTCCCCCATGATTTGTTTTCAAGCTCGACATGACCGATATTGCAAAGGCTCAACTGGTTTGAGTACCAACTTATTGTACCCAAATCTTGTCGAGGACATGCACAAAGAAAAATAATGAAGAGCAGACCGCTCTAATACCACTGATCCATATTTATGAGAGGAACAAAATGAATAATAGATTGAATAAAATAACACAGAGATATGGATAAAAATAACAAATATCCAAAGAACAATAACTTCTATTTAATAAATACAATAGGCTAAAACTGTAAAACTGCAGAACTAAAAACAACTTGCTTGAATGGTGGTAGTTATCTCTGAGAAGAGATGTGGATGCTACATGCATTCGACTAAGAATAATTATTACAATGAGGCTCCAGAGGCATTTTTAACATTACTCATGAATTCAAAAACCCTATACATCCAAAAACCTAACCCTAGGATATGAAACACCAAAATTTATGTTGGCCCCGATGGGTAAGTTAGTACCTCAACTTTTGGGGGTCATAACTTTTGGATATGACCTTCGTTTTAGGCGTGTGATAGCCCGTTGGAAAGGTATTTTCGAGAAATATGCATTATTACATAAAAATTTAACTCTATCTAGATTTTGAATATGGAAAGACAAAGAAAAAATTGTTTAGGGCCGCAAAATGGCCCTGGAAGTACAAACATATGTACTGAAATGAAAACTTCCAAAATAAGCTAGTTGGAATAGGTGGGAAACCACCAATATCCATATAGATGTTGTGTAGGGATTTAGTTTATCCCCAAAAGTGAAGAATCCACAATTACAAAGAAATGTCATCATTACAGAGAAACGTGTTGAACTAAAAACTATCAAGAGGAGCCAGTTGGAATAGGTGGGTGGCCACCAATATCGACATGGATCAGGTGAGATAAGGTGTTTTTTTTTTAGAGGTGAGGAGATAAAGGCTAAAGGTGAATGGACTAAGTTGAAATTCTAAAGTTGAAATTCTTTTTTTTAAAGGTGAATGGAATGATTTTGGTTAATGGTGAAAGGCTCTCTCAAACCCCTACCCTTCAGAGAGCCTTTCACCATTATGTATGCCTTTGAATGCCTCACC
>SNQJ01S0159436.1:0-21859 GCA_010110895.2 Picea sitchensis | reverse complement strand
GGTGAGGCATTCAAAGGCATACATAATGGTGAAAGGCTCTCTGAAGGGTAGGGGTTTGAGAGAGCCTTTCACCATTAACCAAAATCATTCCATTCACCTTTAAAAAAAAGAATTTCAACTTTAGAATTTCAACTTAGTCCATTCACCTTTAGCCTTTATCTCCTCACCTCTAAAAAAAAAACACCTTATCTCACCTGATCCATGTCGATATTGGTGGCCACCCACCTATTCCAACTGGCTCCTCTTGATAGTTTTTAGTTCAACACGTTTCTCTGTAATGATGACATTTCTTTGTAATTGTGGATTCTTCACTTTTGGGGATAAACTAAATCCCTACACAACATCTATATGGATATTGGTGGTTTCCCACCTATTCCAACTAGCTTATTTTGGAAGTTTTCATTTCAGTACATATGTTTGTACTTCCAGGGCCATTTTGCGGCCCTAAACAATTTTTTCTTTGTCTTTCCATATTCAAAATCTAGATAGAGTTAAATTTTTATGTAATAATGCATATTTCTCGAAAATACCTTTCCAACGGGCTATCACACGCCTAAAACGAAGGTCATATCCAAAAGTTATGACCCCCAAAAGTTGAGGTACTAACTTACCCATCGGGGCCAACATAAATTTTGGTGTTTCATATCCTAGGGTTAGGTTTTTGGATGTATAGGGTTTTTGAATTCATGAGTAATGTTAAAAATGCCTCTGGAGCCTCATTGTAATAATTATTCTTAGTCGAATGCATGTAGCATCCACATCTCTTCTCAGAGATAACTACCACCATTCAAGCAAGTTGTTTTTAGTTCTGCAGTTTTACAGTTTTAGCCTATTGTATTTATTAAATAGAAGTTATTGTTCTTTGGATATTTGTTATTTTTATCCATATCTCTGTGTTATTTTATTCAATCTATTATTCATTTTGTTCCTCTCATAAATATGGATCAGTGGTATTAGAGCGGTCTGCTCTTCATTATTTTTCTTTGTGCATGTCCTCGACAAGATTTGGGTACAATAAGTTGGTACTCAAACCAGTTGAGCCTTTGCAATATCGGTCATGTCGAGCTTGAAAACAAATCATGGGGGACGAGAAGAAATATGATGGATCAGGATATCCTTTTAAACTGTTGCTCGAGGAAGCCCTTGCATGAAAAAGGAACACAATGATGGACAACTTTTCACAGATCCTTCGACAGTTGCCCATAGGAGATGCATATTCATCAAGCGGCCATGAAACCCCGTTAAAGGTACAAGTAAATTTTGATATTCCATTATTTGAAGGACTAATAGATGTGGATGTTGGAGATAAATGGATGAATCTACTCAAAGGGTATTTTTTGGTCCACAATTTTTCTGATAGGGAAAATATTACTTTTTCACTCCTTAAGGTCATCCCCCATGTTAACGACTAGTGGGATACTTAATATTACTTACTCTCAACAAAGGTCCACATAGGAATCTGCAATATTTGTGGTCTCCCCCACATGGGATTCCTTCATGGATGCCATTAAAGAATAATAGTACCATGTTGGAAACTATGAGGACCAGTACACAAGATGAACCACGCTGCATTAAGAAAGGGACCAGACAATACCATATTTCACCAATTTTTTCCATATCCTGCACACCAAATTGGGTATCAAAGACTCTGAATGACATTTGGTGCTCAAATACCACAGTTGTCTGCATATATACATTCAAACATAAATGGAGTTTATAGACATCACATCATTAGGTGCGGATTATAGATACGTTGTTAATATCGAGAAAAATTTAAGCAGAATAGGTGAGAGTTTGGATCTGCAAACTCCTCACAGCCGAAGTAGGAAAAAGGTGACCCAACCCACAAAACAGGAGATAGAGAAAATATGGCCACTCTCAGGACAACCAGTCCAAGCCGCAACCCAATAAGGGTAATGAGAAGTCGAAGAAGGACAAGGGAAAGTGGTGTGAATACCATAAAATCACTTGGCACAACATCGAATAATGTCGCTCCAAGCAGTCACTAGTGGCTAACCTGAAATCTTCCGATTCAGAGGCAGATTTTGACTCCGAGTCAAATCCAAAAGGAGGGAAGCAGATTATCGATGTCGAACCCAACACCACTTTCACTACCATGAAAGTCCAACCAAGTGAACCAGAAGAACCAAAGGAAGGGGAACGCTTCTTTCACTCACATATGTGGGTAAAGGGGGATCCACTTCATTTCATTGTCGATAGCGGAAGTCTGAAGAACCTGATATCAGTAGAGGTTGTCAAGTGGCTAGACCTGTCGATGAAACTAAACTTGCAGCCCTACACCATCAGCTGGCTTCGCCAAGGAAGAGATCTCTGTGTCAACCAACAATGTCATTTTCCCTACGACATCAATCCCTTCAAAGAGAAGGTATTTTGTGGTTTTTCTCCCCTTGAAGTTCATGATGTTATTTTAGGCCAACCATATTTGTGAAAGTGACATGTTGTGTATGAGACTAGACCCCACAGTGTTATTATTACTTTGTGTAGACAAATGTACATGATACTAGAGGTAGAACCACCTATCGTTGTTTCCTTAATCTCTGTTAAGTAATGTAGTAAGGTCATTTCAAAGACTGGGAATTTTTTCTTCTTTGTAATCCATGCTCACAGTAAGAAAAAGGTCGCTGCCACATACATGACCTCTACATAGAGCCTCTCTTTGTAGCAGAATCAAGTGGATGAGATCGTGGAAGAGTACATAGATATATTTTCCTCACCCACCGAGGTACCAACACACTACCAAATCAAGCATCTGATTTATCTAACCCCCAATGCAACTCTACCTAATGGACTAGTCTATCATCGCTCGTTGATGGAAAATGACAAAATCAAGTGTCATATCCAAGAGTTCCTTCAAAAGGGGTAGATCAAACCCAACTCCTCCCCTTTTGGAAGCCCGATTGTACTAGTGTAGAAGAAAGAGGAGACCTGGTGGCTCTGCATTGATTACAAAGCATTAAACAAAATCACAGTCAGGAACCGGTACCCAATTCCCCAAATTGATGACCTTCTTTACCAACTCAAGTGGGGGAATTTCTTCATAAATATTGACCTAAAATATGGCTACCACTAGGTTCCCATCAAACCTAATGATTTATGGAAGACACCTTTCAAATCTAAAGAAGGTCTATTTGAATGGCTAGTCATGCCCTTTGGCTTAACAAATGCACCGAAAACTTTCATGAGGTTGGTGGATGATGTATTGATACCCTTCACCAACTCTTTTGTGGTGGTATATCTGGATGACATCCTCATCTTCAAAAAAACTTGGGAGGAGCACATGCAACATATTCAACAGGTCTTGAGCACTCTGTGGTAGCACAAACTATATGCCAACTTGGAAAAATGCTCCTTTGGCATGAAAAGGGTCCATTACTTGGGATACATTGTTGATGAGAATGGGGTACATTTGGATCCATATAAGATCCAAGTCATCCATGACTGGTCAACCCCAACCACACTAACTGAGATTTAGATCTTCTTAGGACTTGTCAACTTCTATCGATGGTTCATTTTAGGGTTCTCCCATATTGCATGGGCCCTCATCCAAGTGACCAAGGGTGATGGAAAGGAAAAATTTTCATGGGGGAAGTCACAACAATGAGAATTTGATGATCTGAAGCATCGATTGTGATCAGCTCCAATACTCTCCTTACCTGATATGTAACAACCGTTCGATATTGAGACTGATTCATCCGACTATGTTGTAGGTTCAATTCTCACTCAACACGGTCATCCAATACAATACCATACTGAGACACTCTCAAATACCGTCCATAAATACCCTACCTATGACAAGGAAATGTATTTCATTGTGAAATCCCGCTGTCAATGGAAACATTACATTATGGGAAAGGAGACCATCATCCACACTGATCACAGGCATTTGTAGTTCATACAGACACAGGGGGAAGTTGAAGAATGACCACCATAAAAAGTGGTCAACATACATGCAATAGTTCCATATCAACATCAAGCATAAGACAAGGAGCACAAATCGTGTCGCCGACTACCTCAGTTGACCTCCCGTTGTCGCAATGACCACCATGCTCCATTCCATGGGAATGAGGCATATGAGTGGCCCCAACTTTATCAACGATATCGTGACTTCACCACGACCTATTAGCTCTTTGGTACAAGCATGAATGTCACCGATTTTCACATTCAATATGGACTGTTATACCATCTAGGCCACCTCTGTGTTCCTGCAAGTGAGCATGCAAATCTGATTTGGGAGGCTCACTACATTAAGATGGCAAGACATTTTGGCGTGGATAAAACTGTGGAAGTTCTACAGAAACATTTGTTTGGCCAAAACTTCAACTTGAATTCAACAAGTACATCAAATCTTGCACTGCATGTGCCATTTCCAATCCAACCATCAAGAAGTAAGGCTTATACACCCATCTTATTACTCCCAAGAGACCTTGGGAATCCATCTCAATGGATTACATGTCTGGCCTTCCATCCACCAAGCAAGGCAATGATTGTGTATTTGTGGTGGTTGAACGGTTTTTGAAGATGACCATTCTCACAGCCTGTAAGAAGAGAATCACCGTGGCAGATACTGCCAAGCTCCTCTTTGAACGATTTTGGGTCCATTTTGGGATACCACAAACCATCATCCCATATTAGGACAAAAAGTTCCTCAACACATTTTGGTCAAGTCTTTGGTCATTGTTGGACACTAAGCTCACTAAATCCACTTCCTTCCACCCTCAAACCGATGGCCAAACAAAGGTTGTCAATTGAATGATTGTGTACATCCTCAACATGTATAACTCCAAGAATCCACGTACATGGGATGAGAGTATTCCCTATGTTCAAAACAACTACAACAATGATCTCCATAGATCCACCAACCATAACCCATTTTAGGTGGGAATGGGATTCTAACCCTTGGGTCCCATTGATGTTTCACTACCTCTTGCAACCACACGGGAATAATATTCCCATGTTCAACCTGAGGATGAAAAAACCACCAGATTCATTGAGTGGATTCAACACACCCGCCAACATTTCTATGAAATTTTTAGAAAGCCAATATTAAGTACAAGAAATGCCATGATCAACACCGGGTACAGCACAAGTTTCAGGTGGGAGACAAGGTTTGGTTACATTTGTAGAAATAGCGCCTTAGAGGGCCCCATTAGAATCTTTTTCCACTTCTCTATGGGCCTTACACTATCACCAAGGCTATGGGTGACAATGATTTTGAGCTCAACAATCCCCCCTTCCTTGGCTTGCACCCAATGTTCAATGTGGACCTCCTCCGACTATATTTTCCACCATTATTGGACACCTTGGAGATCACAGAACAATTGACACCAATAGATATCAAGCTTGACTGCATATAACATGCATCCATTGATCAGATAGTGGACACATAGGTCAAGGGCACTCGCCAACAGAAGATCCAACTTTATCGGGTTGTCAAGGAAGGGCAACTCTTGCACCAAGGCAAGTGGCTCATCTAGGGCCAAATTCAACATAAATTTCCTCACTTGATGGGGGAACTCAATGCAGTGGAGAACATTTCTTCCTAATGGGGAAGGACTAATCCAGGTGGATATTGGTGGCCACCCACCTATTCCAATTGGATCCTCTTGACAATTTTTAGTTCAACATGTTTCTCTGTAATGATGTCATTTCTTTGTAATTGTGGATTCTTCACTTTCAGGTATATCCTCAAGGCCTACACAACATCTAGGTGGATATTCATGTCCTCCCCCCTATTCCAACTATCTTATTTTGGAATTTTTCATGTCATTACATCTTTTTGTACTTCTAGGGTCGTTTTGGGGCCCTAATTTTTTTTTTTTTTGGCTTGCCATAGTCAAACTATAGACGAAGTCATAGTCTGAAGACACAATGTGTAGTTCTTGATAATAACTTTACAATGGGCTATCACACACCTAAAATGGAGGTCGTATGCAAAATTTACAACCCTAGGAAGTTGAGGTACCAACTTACCCATTGGGGCCCACATAAATTTTAGTGTTTCATCTCCTATGGTTAGATTTTTGGATGTCTAGGGTTTTGGAATTCATGAGTAATGTTAAAAAGTCCTATGGAGCCTCATTGTAATCATTCTTCTCAAACAAATGCGCATAGCATCCACATCTCTTCTGAGAACAAGTTGTTTTCAGTTCTATAGTTTTACAATTTCAACCTATTTTCTTTATTCAATAGAAGTTATTGTTCATTCTATATCTATTGTTATTCTTTGTATCTCTGTGTTATTGTATTCAATTTGTTATTCATTTCATTCCTCCCAGAAATCAAGATCATCACCTAAGAAATGAAAATCGTAACCACCAAAATTACCCTCACAAGCACAAAATCACCCACCCCACGAGAACAAGCTGGTCAATTTCTAATGAGGTGCAGAGTTATGGTAGTTTTCAATTGAAATATGTGGAAGATATAGTAACACCGGATGTGTCAAACCAAATTCATCATCCAAATAAATATATATTGTTTGAAAATGTAAATATCTAGAAAGGAATAGATCCCAATACAAAAATAGAAAATACAAACATACATCCAGGGTTTGCAAACAAAAATCTATTTACTTGTGACTTCACTATAGAAGGCCCTTGCAAATTCAAATTCTTACTTCTCCTTTTGAGAAATATCGACTTTCTCTCCACAAAATTTGTATACACCATGGAAACTGCTTATATACTTATACAACCTATACTGCTCGAATTAACTAAAACCCCTCTCCTCTAGTTGGCTCCAAGCTCCAATGGTACAATTAACTAAAACCCCTCTCATATGATCAGCTCTGGCTCGAATTCAGACCTCATTGGCTCCAATACGGCTCATTGGATCTAATATTGGTCAGGCCAAAAACCCCAATTACACCTCCTTCTACCCCGTCGAATATTTAACACTGCACCCACTCCCTCTATGCAATATTGGTCAGGCCAGAAACCCCAAATACACCTCCCTTTTCCCTTTCAAATACTAACCACTGCACCCACTCCCACTGCACCCATGGACTAGTTGTATATTACCTGAAACCCCAATACAACCTCCAATGATCGAATTAACTAAAACCCCTCTCTTCTGTTCGGCTCCAACCTCCAATGGTCCAATTAACTAAAACCCCTCTCCTCTGGTTGGCTTCGGCTCCAATTCAGACCTCACCAGCTCCAATACTGATCACGGGCTCTGTTATAATCTACCGTAGGGATAACTAAGGAGATAATGTATTGAGGCCAACATGTCCTAGACATGGAGTGTCGAGATCCAGATGACTTGGGCATGTCCCTAGAGGGCCCCTCTTTTCTTCAGTCCAACCCATTTATCAACAGCAACAGTATCCATCCCACTATCTTGGTCATGAAGTAGTAGTAAGTCTTGCTCCATGAGGTAATGAGTCTGGGTATCGTGGTATTTTTCACTCTAATTATTGAAGCACTTGAATATGTTGCATTGAATTCTCCTTCATTTCATAACATTTTCTTGGAAATTATGCTCTTTAATTTGTTCATACCTGGAAGGGTGACATGATGCCCTACTAAGTTGATCTCCCTTTAGAACGAGTTTCCACTGGGTGGGTCTATGAAAGGTCATCCATCGTTCCCTCCATACTTACCACTTTCCATCTTTATTCCTCTCAAATCTCCCCTACCTTTGTTTGGGCATTGGGATTTTCCACACTAGGAAGGGTTGTACCTTGCCTTGTGGAAAGAAGGGGCTAAAGGCCCAAAGGGTAAACGTAGTTGGCAAGAGTTAAAATCTGAAAAATAAACCTTTGAGATGTTTCTCTCAGGGATTATCGGGAAAGTAGTAAAACTCTTCTCAGTAAGAAAAGGGAACCAATAAAATAAATAAACACTCAATGTATTAGTTGGTGGATGGGAGGTCTCATCATGGTCTGACCTATTACGACCATGGGAATGTAGCAGTATGACACTACCATCTATCTGGTCACCAAACCAGGGTAGTGTCTCTTTGTGGCATAGCCAAGAGAAAGGGGGTCTCTTCACGAGAAAAAATTCTCATCTCCGTGAAATGCTTGTGGATAATGTTGTCACCTCTGGTCACCAAGCCAGGATAGTGTCCCTCAACTCTTCCCTTGAAGAATAAAATAAAAATATCAAAATCAATGAAGCTAAGAATAAAAGGCATTGAATGGGCTACGACAAAATGGCATCTATGAGAAGGTGCAACTTGCCCTCTACAAAGGAACCCACAAGTAAGATCTACATTTCCCTATTATTATTGCACCCCATGCCCAAACACTTACCCCACACCACCTCACACACTTACATGACCTAGATTGGTTTTCACCTGGGAAACACCCCAAACTTAAGGAATATTATCACAATAGGACACCCTGAGACCTTTTCCAAACTTGACTTGTTAAATTGCATAATGCCTTTGAGCATTTGTCTGGGTAAAGGGGGGTTTGATGCACATGTTTGGGTATATTAATTATTGGATATGATTTACATGTTATGATCTTTGTGAATTCTGAACCCCTGGAGGGTGTACTTGTTATTGTTGTGGGACTTTTCCCGGTGGACAAGTACACATTGGGGAATGATTAGCATGGACCTCCATGGGGTTGAAAGCCCACAGATGGATGTTGTAACCCTGACTAGGGGAAATAATACATCAAAGACTTGCACCAGAAATAAATAAAGATGTTTCCCTTGGAGACACTCTAGCATACCTAGACCCAGGGGGGTCTTTCTCTTCCACCTAGACGTTGACCTTTGAGAGCCCATGATGTCACCATTATGACCCTAGATTTCATCAAGAGCTAGGGTTTCATACTGAGGGAAATTGTGATCTAATTGGCATGTGTGGGCATCATCCAAGGCCTTTGGAAGCCAAACGTTCTACATTTGGAGCCCAACGTTCCCCTTTAGGGGCTCAACGTCACCCTAGAAGGGCATGATGTCATCCTTGGAGATGATTTTAGGGGTTAATTATTTTTGTCTATGTAAAAACTCGATTTCGATGTAATTTGGCCAGGTCAACCTTTATTTGACCTAAAATTAATTAAAGGTCATTGGTTTTGTATAAATAGAGAGAAAGCACTCTCATTTTTTCATGATAACTCATCACACACTAAGTGTTGACTGAAATTTGTGCCCTCTTTAAGGGATATTGGCTGAAATAACTAGTGTGCAACTTCTTGGAGAGGAATTTTGTGATGCATCTTGGCTATTTTTTATGGTGGAAGATCTTCAACTAGGGTTTGGCTTGATTATTCTTGGTGAAGTAAGTAGAAAATATGCAATTTTTTTATGTAATGAATGCTTGTGGTAAATTTTACTTGTTTCATGTTAAAGATTATGAAATTGCTTGCTTAAACCCTAGGAGAGAAACATAAGTTACTTCTTTCTCTCTATAATTTTTCTACTTGTCTAAATTTATCAAGTATGCCCTTTGTAGAAGTGGCTACTAGAGCCCTAAAGTGCTAGAACTCTAGTAGCTTCACTCTAATTTCCTATTGCATACATTCTTTTAATAGTCTAAGGAAGGGAGATTCACTAGGGCCTAAAATTGCTTACTCTCTAGTGAATTTGTCTTAATGATTTGGATGCTTGATGCCTTGAAGTGCCAACACCTCCTCCATCCACCTCTTCTCCTTTAACAAGTATTATCATTTCTATTTTTCTCCAAGTTGTGTTGTTGATATTGTTGACTCCATAAGCCCTAAAAGGCACTTGTCTGCTTGCTTAGGTGAATGATTGATTAAACAAACACTTAAACCTTCTTCCTTAAAGATTTAACTAACTTCTACTAACCCTAAGCTAGACTAATTCACTAGTTAACTTGCTATTGTAGAAAATAACTGCTACAGTCATACTAATTTACACTAATTTTCTGCATACACCTACGTAACTTGCACTTAACTCACTCAGAAATTGCATGTGAGAATTTCCAAACAATATACTAGATGAAAACCAAGTTTATATGGTGTTTCCTTGCAATTTTGACCACTAGAACTCGTTGTTGTTACAAAATTTTGTGACAACCATCTAAATGCAATTTTGAGCACTAGAACTCGCTATTGTTACAGAATTTTGCGACAACCATCTAACTTCAATTTTGAGCACTAGAACTCGTTGTTGTTACAAAATTTTGCGACATCCATCTAACTACACAAAATTATCTGCAAATTGACATTTAAGGCTAGCTAGACATTGCCAAAATTACTTGTGACAATTGATTACTATTTTGCCTAGTTAAAGATACATTTTTCTGTCCTCTTCAAGCAATTTCAAGGCATGTTTTTTGTAGCTGTTACAAAATACTTATTGTTGTTGTAAATTATTATGTCACTGCAATTTTATATCAGCTATCTTATTTTTTAAAGGTTCATGGTCTTATGAAGTACTAACATCATTTTGTACTTGAAAGCTACCATATATTCTTGTTGTCTTGTTCTGGGTAGGTACACTCCATTTTTACTGTTGATTCATCCCTTAAAGACCTAAAGAAACCTTTGACTTGAGTGACCAGTGAGAGGGGTATTTTCTTGGATCTTTGCCTTAGTTTTACCATCCCTTTAGGTCACTGAGGACGTCTCCCTTGGGGTAATATTGATATACTCCTAAACAAAAAGGGGCTTCCTATGAAGGTGATAGTGATAGGTCACCCCCTGTTACACCAATCTTTCATTTACTTGCCTTTTTATTTGGGAAAGTACAGATTGTACAATAACAATATTCAATATTGATCAGGCTGGAATCCCAAATTACACCTCCCTCTGCCCCATCGAATATTTAAAACTTCACCCACTCCCTCTACGCAATATTGGTCAGGCTGAAAACCACAAATACACCTCCCTCTGCCCCGTCGAATACTTACCATTGCACCCACTCCCTCTATGCCCATGGACTAGTTGTATATTACCTGAAACCCCAAACACACCTCCCTCTGCCCCGTCAAATATTTACCACTACACCCATGCGCTTTGTGCCCATGGATTATATGTATAATTACCTAAAGTGCATCATATTCTCCCTCCTTCCACGCCCTCATCAATTCTCTGTGCCCTTGTCAAATTATGAATGCAATCAGTACCCTATTCTCACATCGCTTCAAAGAGTAGTAATAAATTAATTGTCAACAATATTTTTCATATGTTGTGATGTCGTGAAATGAGTGAAATGATATCACAAACTGTTATAAAAACAATATTATAATATTATAATATTACGAAATATGATATATTTTTCATAACCATTGATTAATATATTTTAAATCATCCTCTTAGCTATAGTGTATATAAAGTTTGCAAATTATATTGTGTGACTAATATTTATTTAGTTGTGTTTACCCGACAATGAAATTAGTCATTTATTTAGTTGTTGTTATTTGTGTGACTAATTATTTAAATGTGTTTTTTTTTCCTGACAATCAAATTAACCATCTATTTAGTCATTTGTAACCGTGTTGCAAAAAAATAGTAGAATTTAGTCATTTTTTCATGTCGTGACTAAACGTTTTAGTCACGTAGTCATTTACTTGCCAAATTCTACTAGTGAATGTAAAAAATTATAGTAAAGGACCAATAGATATAGGGCAGATAGATAAGTAGAATTTTTTTTATGGATTGTGGCTTTGTTATCCCTTAGTTTGTACAAGGGATATCTCAGAGAAAATATTCAATGCCCTAAAGGAATTGTAATGATGGAAATGGTGATAATGTTGGCTTGTATTGTTCTTGAATTTCCTTTCGTGAAAGTAAGGAATTTTTGTCTCTATTTCATAAATGATTGCAACTAGTAGTTGAGTATCTCCATAACTGATTTGAAGATGAAGAAAAAGGGGAGAAAAGGTTTAGGGAATTCCTAATGAAGGGTTACAGTCTGTAGAGTATGATCAACTTTGGATCAAAGATGGCCTTTTGGGCTATTAGTGACATATTTTAAGGTAGACAGGGTAGGAATATTGACAATGTTTTATCCAATTGATAATGTTTGTAGCAACTAGTGCGGCTTAGGGAAGTCATATTCGTGAAGCAGTTATAACTCTGAAATCTTGAGACAGTAGATGATGCACTAGATGTTGCTTGAGGAAAAAAGTAATGAATATATCCTTGATAACAATGGTTTTTCCAAAAATAATATGGTTCACTTGGATGATAATTGAAGCTTTGAAGTCCTGGGTGTGAAATCTACCTTGAAGATGATTGTCCAACGAATTAAATATGAAAAGGGTAAATTGTTATGTTGAGACAAAGAACATACCTACAATAGTGCAAGGAGGGAATGCTAAACCCATTGGTGCATCCTCAAGGTTTCTGTCACTAATGTCTGCATCTAATGCTCCAGATATATCACAAGTTGGTGTACAAAATCAGATCTGATATACCTTGTACTGTTAGTTGTATATAAAGAAATTGGTGGTTGTAAGTGTAGCTTGTCGAAAGACTGTCTAGGGAATATCAGTGTTGTGGATAACCCCATTGTCAATATAGTTTAAGAGAAGTGTCTAAAATTCAATATATTATGAAGATAATTTGAAGCATTGTACACTTTCTTACTATTTTTTGGATTACACACAAACTTCAGATGGACAGAAAGACTGTAAGACAATTTCCTTCAGAGGTAGTGTAGACAGAGGTATTCTGAAAGTCTTCCAACATCTTAATATTAAAGAAGTGTGATCAACATTCAGTGAGTAAATTGTAGAGGGATAAATCACATATCGATCTAACCTTTGAATAGATTACCTAGCGAAATAATATGGTGAATAATGTGTTTTACAGACTGTTGGCCCTTGACCAGGTTTTGTGGAAATGTTGGTCATGTTTGATAGATTTTGGGACTTCAAAGGGCTGGTCGAGGGCAGAGAACAAGGCGAAGCGGAGATCATAGGATATCGGCCCCTTTTCAGGGATTTTTGGGGTTAGGGTTTATGTAACAAGTATGGGATGTCAGCCCATGGGTTTTACCCATGCTTAGGCCCATTTTTTAATATATAAATAAGTATCTAGGCAATGTAAGAGTAGCGAGACCTGGTAGGCTGATGGATTGGTGTTATGCTATGTGCAAGTGATTGTAGGAGGCTTTGTGCATATTGTTTGTTGAGACTTGCAAAGCTAAGTGCAATTCATCTATAGTGCTTTGTGCATCGACTATGTAAGGCTTTGTGCCTGGATCTACTTGGGGAAGGAGGATCTGGCGAGGTGCACACATATCTCCTTTCCTATGTTGAGTGGTTTTGTGGCTTTGTGCATGTAAGAAGCTTGGAGAATATAATAAAGAAGGAGAAGAGTTGGTGGACGTAGCCCCACAGTAGGGGTGAACCATGTATATCCTGTGTTGTGATTGCTTTGTGCATTATGTTTGTTATGTTGTTGATGTGTTTTATGCTTAGTGTTGTTATATTTAACTTAGATGCATATGATATGGTAGATTAGTCCTTAATGATGTGAATGAATTCTAGATATAATATATTCTTATGTTCTAAGTGCTTGGATACGATAGATCTTGATTGAATATTGCGTTGGTATGTAATTAGGGTTTTATTTGCGATGTGAATAAAGGTTAAATACTAATGAATGATGATTGCTAAGTGCTTTGTTAGAGTGTTGTAATCATAGATCTGTGTCCTATCTAGGTTGTAAATGCTTGAGTTCTGCAACCACCCCTGCCTCTACCTCGGGTGAGACCTCATCTTCTTTGTAGGTGTTTCCGAAAGGGCCGATAGTTAGGGTTTTGTTGGTGCATTGTTGAAGCGTTGAACCCTGGGTCTGCCACTGTGCCAACAAATGGGTCCGTTGTCGGGACCCGAAACTATGATTGCTAGGAACTGAAGAAAAGATAAAGCTCTGTGCATAGATCTATTTCCCTAGTGCACAATATTCTAATTGACTTGCGAAGCTCTGTGCTAAGAAAGGAATCAGATCTGAAGAAAAATAGGTAAGATATTAAAGATTTTTGCTATGATAAAGGTAAGATAAGTGGAAAAGTTTTTTTCGAAAGAATGGATCTAGGTATGTTTGATAGATTTGGTCCTATTCTGAAAACTAGGGCACAGTTAGAAGATAGAAGAAGATATGAAATGAATAGATCTGATAGTGAAAGATATGTTATTCTTATGCATAGAAAGAATGTTTGGACTAACAAATGGATGTAGGATCCTATAAAGAAATTTTTTCAGGTTCAACACTGTGATACTAGTGCGCAATACAGGAAAGGTTGGTGATCATTTAAGAGAAAGAGAGGATTAACTCTTTGTTACAATTGTAGAAGCCCGGGACATCTTGTTAAGGAATTCCCTGGTAGAAACCTTATTTTCCTTTGTTGTAAAGTTGTAGATCATGAAGTTTTGGATTTCCCTAGAATGATTGTTAAGGTTGAAAATATGGATATAATATAAGAAAACCCTGAGGAAGGTCAAGAGACTAAGAATATGCTAAAGAACCAGAAATAATCAGAGGCTCTATTATTAGAGATGAAAGAAACCATGAGTGATCACAAAGACATCAAATTATCAAAGATATTAAAAGAACAAGAGTGCATAGAAACAAGAATAGGAGACTTCAACATAGACTGTGTATTGGATGTACAAACAAAAGTGAATATCATGACAAAAAGAACTTGGGAAATTTTGGGAAAGCCATCTATGGTTCCTTCATTGGGAGGAATAGGATTGTTTAAAGGGAAGATGATAAACCTATGTGGAAGACTTGCTAATGTACCTATGGTTTCTCAAGGAGCATCGACAAAAGAAGAATTTGAGGTCATTAAGTTTGTTGAGAACAACACGCCATTTGTTTTTTTTCTAGACAAGACCTGGATTGAGAAAGATCAGATCCGAAGGAAAAAATAAGAGGAAGCTCTAGAACAGAAAAGGCAATAACTCAGAGATTTCATAGCTAGAAGAATGGCACATTTAATAGAAGAGAAGGAGGAAAAGTCGAAGCAACTTAGAGCCAAATACCTCGTTGTCAAAGTTGAAAGAACACAAGAAAACTTGATGAACCTATCCATACAGGAAAGTAGAACACCTACTCCAGAAAAAGAAGAAGTATTACCTTCAAACCCTGTGAAAGAACCTCATCAGTGCAAAGTTTCTATGTTAAATATAGATAAGAATAACAATGGAAAGAGGAACCCAGTAACTCATATTACAGGAAAGAAAGCTAGAAAGCTCAACAAGAAGAAGGCTAATTTAGAAAAATTATAGGAAGTCCTAGAAAGGACTTTGTAGAAGGAAGGTATACAGAACTTGAACTTCATCAGGATACTAGAACAAATATTGGCACTTCACCACGATCAAGCGATATAACCATTGGAGGCATCCCGACTGTTAGACCGACAGTCTAGAACGACTAGAAATGCAGTTACGGACAAAAATTCGCCATTGGACCATTGAGACCGTGCCCTAACAAATGGAATCGCATTGATGAAGGATTTATTGTATGATGAAGGAATCTATTACGTCGTTGTCTATTTATCTCATCAAAACTTGCACCAAGAACACTTTTACCAATTGTGATTATCCTAGCCCATAGAGAGTTGACTATTACTGCGCGGTGCTTATTGAGACCTCGACATCCATTATGTTACCTTGTTTTCTCATCGACCCGAGATATTTGATATCAAGCGTGCATGTCAGACGAATTGAGCGCAATAGAGAAAACCATTGAAGAAATTATCATAGACTTCATGGCGGAGAAGTTCATGTCTGCAGGAATCCAAGCCTCATCAATGAGAGGAGTGCAAGCATCATCGTCGACTGCTAGAGGATCTGGACCATCCTGAGATGCGATAGAGAAACAAACCAAGCATCGTGATGACTTGGAGAATGCAAAGCTCATCCCATCCATCTTGCCTGAATACAACCTACCTTTGACCGGTGCGGTGAGTCCTGACATTGTCCTGAGGGACTTCGACTACAACTTGATTACTGTGTACCTCTTGAAGGGGATACGCACAGTCAAACCATAGCTGGATAAGATTTTAACATTGAAGATCAATGAATTCAACTTGGGATACTGCAAGAACTACATCATGCTCGCGACTTATAAGTATTTGACTAGGACAAAGGGGAAGAATTTGAAGATCATTCCCCAACCATGGACCATGGACATTGCGAGGTCCACCATCTTGAATGTAATAAAGATACCCCGCTTCAGAAGGAATCAAGAGGTTAATGTGTGTGTTAAGATCCTGCTGTCATGCTTCCATGGTGGTTATATATGCCTAGACAAATGCAACACCGTAGATCCGACATTGATCCATAGGATCATCGAATTAAGAATGCAAGGACCAGACCCACAAGAGTTTTACCCGAGGAAGGTTGCAGATCGCGCCCTAGTGCAGAAGATCAAAGATACCTATGGCGATGTGGAGAAGGGGAAGTGAGCCTACAAGTTAGCCTCCATTCAAAATGGCACAGTGTGTCTCACCTTCTAGTTGATCACAGGTAATACTGTAACGAATAACAGACCCACGCAAGTCATAGGGTTCGTTGTTGACCTCGCAGGAAAATGCGTGGAAGGGCTATAAATGAACTGGGTGAGCTACCTTGTCAACTAGTTAGAACAATATTTTCGCAAAGCTCATGATCAGGGATATGAGTTCCATTTCATTTGGTTTCTTATCCTCATTTCCTTCATTGCTTGGGATATGCCGGAAGGTGCAACCTTCCCTGAAATTGAGCCATCTGAACCCTTAGCTACAAATTTCACCACACTCTGGTATTCGAGCGACATGGCTAAACAATGGTAGTCAAACACAATTTTCCATACCTATTACCTGCAGTTGAAGAGGGATATTGATTCTTTCCCCCGTATGACATTGAACACCCTGCACAGGTTCAGGCCATTTGTGAAGTTCTATGCAGATAGACATTTTATTTATATCACTGCGCGCGGAGACGAACACAAAGAAGAATTGTATAGTTATTATAAGCTCACAGAGGAGGACATAGAAGAAATAACTAAGGACTGGCCTATAGAGATACTTATCCCAATTGAACAGGCAGAACTGTATGACCCCAACCTAATCTAAAGTCCTGTGGTCACTTGCGAAGAGTATGATGCACCCAACAGTAGCAGAAGGAAGAAGAAGGAAGAGTTACAAGAGATGAGAAACGCATCAGAAGAGAATGCTTCAGATTCACCTAGGGGAGGAGGTGATGATGAAGTAGATAAAGAAGAGGATGAAGGGGAAGAAGACACGAAGAAACAGGGTGAAGTAACACTACCTAGATATCCCCTTGAAGAGGCAGAGACATCCAAGAAAAGAAAGGTTTCCCCAACGAAACCTACATAGCACAAGAAGTCAAAAGCTAGTAAGCCCAAGTGGTAGACTATGCTCATGGTGGATGGCATTGACCTCATCATCATCGTTGTATCTTATACATCAAAGGATATTTTATAGCACAATGAAGAAAAACAAGAGACCATGTTTAACAAGATTGAAGTAGAGTTGAAAGGGGTACAACAATCCCTCTACTCCAGCTATGCAGTATCTACTGCGCCACCACCATCAAAAGGAGCAGAGTTGGGAGATGAGCCTACCCAGCTTCGTAGATTAGAAGACTTGACAGAAGCCTACCTTTTTCATGTCTAGGAGGAAAAGGAACATGCCACAGAGGCCCTGAAGCAAGCAAAAGAGGAAGCCATAGACAACGTCGGGTTGCACAGTAGGAAAAATATGAACTCCAAGTAAAGTTCGTAGAGGATAGAGCACAAATACATAAGGAGAAAGAAAAACTGCTCGCAGAGAAGATTGGAATTAAAGAAGCAGTCACTAGAACACTGCTCCTTGTGACGGGATTAGAAAAAATGAAAGAAGACCTAGTGGAAATTCAAGTGGGGAAGCTTGTTGAAGCCATTCAACAACTCCAACAAAGAATAACATAATTGGAATTACAGATAGTACAAGGCACTCTGTAGGAAGTGAGAGATCTAAGAGAATAAACTGTGAGGAGCACAGTTGAGAGAATCAAAGAATTAGCCTTGGAATTCAAACAAATCAGTAGTCTAAGTGCGAATACCTATGAGTGCCTTGTAGAGGACCCTAAGCTCAGGACTCTGAAGTCACAACTCCAAGAAGCAAATTAGAAAGAAACACTAGTGCAGGTGCAGTTGAAGCCTCTATCAGCGGTTGAGAGAATGAATAGGTCCCAGGAAAAGCACACTTCTCACCAACAATTCCATGCCATCCATAGTAAAGTCATGGAAGTGACTCAGTTTCCATCCAGTGCAGGATGAAGCTTGCACACTTTTTGAGGAAATTGAAGGATAGGGTGCACAATTACAACAAGTAGTCACCATGGTGGAACAATGATTGGAAGGGCCAGTGACCGAGAAAGTTATTCAGGAGTTCACCGAGTAGGATGCTTTGGAGAAACAATGGGTCGAAGCAGCCCGAGCCAAGCTCAAGGCATTTGAGGCAGAGTTACCCAGATCAGAGTGACTTGGGACGAGTCATAGGTTAGTGTTGCAGGCTTGTTGGCCCTTGACCAGGTTTTGTGGAAACGTTGGTCATGTTTGACCAATTTTGGGACTTTGACAGGCTGGTCAAAGGCAAAGTGCAAGGCGAAGTGGAGATCACGAGATCTTGACCCCTTTTCAGGGATTTTTGGGGTTAGGGTTTATGTAACGGGTATGGGATGTCGGCCCACGGGTTTTACCCATGCTTAGGCCCATTTTCTAATATATAAATAAGTAGCTAGGCAATGTAAGAGTAGCAAGACCTATTAGGCCGATGGCTTGGTGATATGCTAAGTGCAAGTGATTGTAAGAGGCTTTGTGCATACTTTGTGTTGAGACTTGTAGAGCTAAGTGAAAGTCATTTGTATTTCTTTGTGCACCGACTATGTAAGGCTTTGTGCCTAGATCTACTTGAGGAAGGAGGATATGGCGAGCTGTGTGCAAATCTCCTATCCTATGCAGAGTGGTTTTGTGGCTCTATGCATGTAAGAAGCTTGGAGAATATAATAAAGAAGGAGAAGAGTTGGTGGATGTAGCCCCACATTGGGAGTGAACCACGTATATCCTGTGTTGTGATTTCTTTGTGCATTATGGTTGTTATGTTGTTGATGTGATTTATGCTTAGTGTTGTTATATTTATCTTAGATTCATTTGATATGGTAGCTTAGTGCTTAATGATGTGAATGAATGCTAGATATAATCTATTCTTATGTGCTAAGTGCTTGAATACAATAGATCTTGATTGAATAGTCTGTTGCTCTGTAATTAGGGTTTTATATGTGATGTGAATAAAGGTTAAATACTAATGAATGATAACTTCTAAGTTCTTTGTTAGAGTGTTGTAATCACAGATCTGTGTCCCAGCCAGGTTGCAGATGCTTGAGTCCTGCAATGATCAGAATTTGGACCAGGGATCAAAATTTAGCCCAAAAATCAAAGTGTTTGGAATCGCTTCAAAACAAATAGAAGCGTAGGCCTCGTCATCATGAACCCAACGCACTTCAAATGGGGTCAAATGGACATTGGATGAGAGAGATATCACGTTCTGTTTGATTTTCCAAACATGCAAAAAAAATTGTTGACTGTACAGTCCATACAACTAATGTGGTAGGGCCATACAGATGACGTGGAAGGTGATGTGTCAGTACTGACGTGGAAAGTGTTGATTTGGAAAAGCTGAAAGGGAAACATGGGGTTGGCAGGACACGTGGGCGAATGAGTCTAAGATACATAGCATATATGTGGCAAATGGTATGGTGCCACGTGGCCCAGGTGTGGGCTACCACGTGGCACCTAGGTTTGTTTGTTTAAAATTGTGGTGGATTAGAACCCCAGACCTCCACATATGGAAAGAGCTTTGGAAAAGGCCACTCTACCGGAGTGCCATACGATGTTACTTATTATATATATGTTTTAACATATATTTAAATTCGTATATGTTGTAGTTTGGAGTGGGGTTCGAGCTGGGGCTTAGCCCCATCCCCTGGTTTTTATACGTGACCATGCAGCCACCAAAAAGGAGCGTGATCATTTCAAATGGTTCGTGTGTTAGCCCACCACTTTTCATACGTGCATTCAACATGCAAACAGTTCCTATATTTGCGTTGGGGCATGGCCATGTGGCCCCCCATGCACCCAACACCTTTGCCCTTTGAGGCCCTAATTCCGCTAATGGTACAAAAATTTGGAGTGTTTTTTGGAGATGTGCGTGTGTGCTGGGTTTAGGCACTGGAAACACCCAGAAGCCAGGTTACTCACACAGAGGTGTGAATTGGCAAACCAGAGACAACAAGCTTGAAAGAGAAAAATGGTAGGAGGCCTAACGTCTTCATTTTTTGGCCAAATGAGGTTCCGAAAAAGCCCAACTAGGGGTTTTGGGATGTTCAAAATCCATTGGCATAGTTTTCAAAGGAATTTGGAGACTTCTATTGTATATTTTACACCATTTAAGTTTCAGGGAGCTTAGGGCCACCATTGATGGAGGTCATGCTCAGATGAGCCCAAGTCTGTTTTCTGTGACTGAATAGTCATTTTTGACTAATTGTTATGCTATGAACACATTGAGATAGGTTTTAGAGGCATTTGAGTACTTTTACAGGTGTTTTTCCACAAGGAAGCTCAGGGAAGCTTAAGGCCACATGTAGAAGAGGTCATGCCCGGATAAGCCATGGTCCGTTTTCAGAGTTCTAATAGCTAGTTTTGAGGTTTTTATGTATTCTGAACCCAATGGTACAGTCAGTAAATCCATTGGAGTTGAGAAACAACTTGTAAAAGAATATTTGACAAACTAATACCAGAGAGCCTAGTCCATTGATGGAGGCTCAAGGAGATGTAGCCTAGTTGGGGGTGAACTCCTTTATCATTTTGTTATTGTTGTGAGATTTTGGTTATTTTTGATGAAATTTATATTTTTTGTTGTATTCTTTAAACAACATATTTATCCTTTCAAATACCTCACACATAAACACCTAAAAGAAGCATAAACTTGACACAAAATTTCTCTTGCACAACTAAGACATTGAGCAAGGTCCTGAAGTTTATTTTAATGAAGTAGAGGGTGCTTTCATAGAAAAACAAGTCAGCCCCCTATTTTTAGATCATGAAACCACCCATGCCTCTACCTTGGGTGAGACTTCATCTACTTCGCAGGTGTTTCCGAAAGGGCCGGTAGTTAGGGTTTTATTGGTGCGTTGTTGAAACGTTGAACCTTGGGTCTGCCCCTATGCCAACACAAACATATTTATATATTTGAGGTGCTGGAAAAATAAAATATGGCCAACCTACCTGTATAAATGGTGCAATAAACCTATATTTAAGAATTGTAAAGAGGGTCAACCTCTGTGCTTTAAAATTTGTTGGAGCCTACCACATTTCAATTAATTAAACATTTCCCGGGAAAAACACATGTTGGAGCCGACCCATATATGGTTTAAGATATGCTTTAAATTTTGAATGATGTTGAGTCGACCTTCCAAAAATATGGACGGACCTATCCACACTGAATTTTATTGTTGATTATTTGGGGAAAGTGTTGGTGACTAAGGACGAGATTAGAGCATTTGTAGGGCCTTTGGAGGTTGGACGTTACATAAAGACCCCCGTTTATGGAGGAGGGGCCCACTTTTGAGGGTTTTGGTCCCTAAATTTTGGCACATGTGGCTTAAGAAGCCCACATTATGAATTATTTTAATTATTTTAATTATTGAAGAGGGTTTTACCCCCTCCTTAGGCTATATTAGTGGAAATTAATTTAAATAATTATTATTTTAATGCAACAGGAAGTTGAGCCTTTCCCCTATAAATAGAGAGGCACTTCACTCATTTTTATCATCACTTCTTGGGGGATTTTCCCTTAGGAGGTCTGAAATTTTTTGAAATTTTCTTGGAATATTTGTCTTGGATTGGTGTTTG
>SNQJ01S0159435.1:8850-21859 GCA_010110895.2 Picea sitchensis | reverse complement strand
TTCTTGTGCATGGTGTTTCTTCTTGTGATCTTGGTTGTTGCAACATTATTGTTTATGGTTAAGTGAATTACTAAAAATGGAACGAACTTCATGCTTAACCTATCTTATGAAAAATCAACACTTGGTTGGCTAGGAACTCCTCCATTTTCCAAGACAAGATTTCTCTCTTAGGAATCATTGCAACATAGGGCCTTAACATCCTATCACATTTCTCACAGGAAAAAGGGAGTAGTTAAGCTAGAATCATCCTAGAAGAACAAATGGACTACTCAAGGCCATGGGATTTGTTTGATGGGGCCTCTTAAAACAACAAGTAGTTATGCAGGGGGGGGAGCAATGCTCTATTTATCAGAAAATTATTTATTTAAACTTCAAATGTGTTGGGTCTAGGAACCAACAATTATGCATAAATGATAGTTCTAAAACTTTTGCTGTCTTTTGTTGGGGAGAAAGGAATAAAATCCCTCTAGATTTTTGGGGACTCCATGATAGTCATAAACTAGATCGGGAAATCACATAAATGTCATAACATTAGACTCCTTATCCGATTCACTCTCGAAGGGAGGTTTACAATTGGATTTTGGTAAATGATTGATCTCATTAATAAAGGACGAAACACATTTTGACTTCTACCACAAACCGTTCATAGACCGTCCAAGCCCCCATGGCCCCTCTATCTAGTTTACCTATGTGGCTCTTCCAACATATATGGCAGTGTATTTTTGGAAAGTATTTATGGTGCACATGAATATAACCAATTTTTATATATATGATCAACTTCTGAACATTATTTGTTTTTATTTTTGGATTAATTGTTGGCTATAGGCTCCTGGAAGTGCCTTTTTCCTGACTTTATGCATCTTGGACATTCAATATTTTGGGTTGACTTTTGAAAGTATTATGGATATTTTGCTATAGTTTTTCTCACTACTGTACTTTTATGCCCCTTCTTGGGGTGAAGCAGTTTTTGGCGCCGGATGGATTTTGCGGCAAAATACATGGACACAAGTATTTCTACAAAATGTAAATTTCTTTTCTCCCTAGATGAAATAAAATTTACGCTTTTTTTTTTTTTTTTTGTTCCGAGGAAAAAAAGAAGAGGATACCCAATGAATAAAAGGACTTAACCTAAACTTAAACAAAACATCAAAAATAAAAGAGTGTCTTACCCTATCAAAGACAATGGCAATGTCAAGTTTGATGATCATTCCCTTGTCTTTGTTACCTTGCTTGAATGGATGACTTCTTAGACCATAACTATATGATCCACAATATATCTATTTTGCATGAAGACACCTTGATTGTTGGAGATAATATTAGGCAAAATATCTTTCAACCTATTGGCTATGATCTTTTTCAAAATATTGCATGAGGAATTGAATAAGGAGATCAAATGAAATTGAGAGGAGGAGGAGGGATTTACCTTTTTTGGAATAAAGGAAAGAAATGAGGAGCTAGTATTCCCTTTCACTTTGCATGAATTTTGAACATATTGTGACATTATTCTCAGATATGATTTGATTAGAATCCATAAAAATCTAAAAAAGTGGATGGAGAATCCATTAGAACTTGGGGTTTTGTCAGGGGCTAGACTACAGACTGCATCAAGAATCTCTAGGTCCTCTATCAATTTCATCAACTCATCATTCTCTTCCTCTATGATAATGATCGGGATATGTACCAACATGGTAGTAGTAGTTTTAGGTTCATCCTTTTCCCATTCTAAGTATAATGACTCGAAATGAGATCTAAATGCATCCTTCATAGCCTAGGAATTAGAGATTCTAGATTTGTCCTCCAAGGATATCTATTTGAAATTATTTTTTATAGTTCTTGCCTTGGATTTCCCATGAAATAATGTTGTTTTCCTATCTCTTGATTTGAGACATAAAATTTGATATTTTAATCACCATATTTCCTCTTTAGCTCGCAGAGCCTTTGTGTAACAATTGGTGGATCATAATCTCAACCTTTTGAAGTTTTGGAGTAATGTCACAAGTCTCCATTTTTGGATTGGATAGCAACTAAATAGGCTTTGAGGGATTCTTTCTCACTTGTCAGTGGGGAATATGATGCCTTTACCCATTCTTTGAGAGCACTCTTGACTGATTTAAAGTTTTTCTCTCAAGTAAACACTGGTGAACCTATGACACAAATCCTCCAGGACTTTGAGATTTTGTTCACCACTACTTGATCGTATAGATAAAGGGGGTTGACACAAAATGGTGAGGGACTAAAGTCAAGCAATTATTGAATGAGAAGACCAATGGTTTTGTGGTACAAAGTCATTGAAGGAATAATTCTAGGTCAGATGATGTTGTCTTGAAGAAAGAGCTCATTATGTACAAGAAATATATCAAGTTGTGTTTCTATGTGACATTACTCTAGCCTTTGATTCAACCACATGAATGCTAGCCATTCAGATAGAAGGTCCTCCATTCTTCTCGAAATGGATCCCTTGTTATGTTTCCCCCTATTTTTCCCTGTCATGCAAAATCACATTAAATTATCCCATGATTATATTATTGCGAATGTGTCCCATGTATTTGAGTACCAAAAGAGAGCTCCAAAAAGTTTCCTTTTCCTTGTAGGCCACTAGCATATATATGTTAAAAATATTTACCCATGTACCCATTCACTCGAGTGTGAATCTAGTTAGTATCCAATGTTGAGTATGATAAGTGAAGCCCATACACAAAGAAGTGTTGTTCCAAAGGGAGCAAATCCCCTTAGAAGTGCCTCTTGAACTAGATGAAATTCCATCACAATTATGCCACTATTGCTTGTAAATTTTTAGGGATTCTTGGGCCTCCAACTTAGTCTCCTGGAGAAGGAGGATGGTATGTTTTTCTGATCTAATTAAATTCTTGAGTGTCACTTCTTTATATTGATTACCAAGTCCTCTATAGTTCCGGGAGACTACATTCACGAATTATCTTGGAGTTTTTGGTTGCCACCTTGTGGGGGTACACTAGTTCTGGTAGTTTAATAATTCTCGATCCAAACAATAGAGACCTATCTAGAGTAGACCATATTCCCACCATCTTTTCTCTATTGGCTATTTCTTCTCACTTTTCCTTCATAGGATTCCTTCCCACTCTCTTGGGGATATTTTCTTCCATTTCTTCTTCATCCCTTTCCTCCTCCTCCATTTGAAGTTGATCCTTTTTTCTTGCGAGGATACCTATGCCTACAAACATTTGTTTCCTTTTAGGAACATTATCTACCTCATCTAGCCAGTTGGATATAATATCTTCATTTGATAATAGATTCTGCATTTCTACTTGTTTAGTAGGAGCCATCACACCTGACAAAGTTGAAATAACAGGAGTAGGGTTTGAGAAAGCCAAGATTTATGAGAATGGAATAGGTTGTTCTTGAGATAATATTTCACACCTATTTGATTTTGGGGAAAAACTTCCTACCCTAGTCCATTGAGGAAATTTTTGAGGCTGTTATGAATGTTGACTATTAGGGATCCCCATTGATGAAGTTTGCAACTGCCCCTGTTTGGATCGAAAAGGGGCCAAAGGACCTGAAATTGATGTGCTTGATCCAGGTTTTGGCACAATGCCTATATGCTTGTTATCCATTTTATTTTTAATAGTCTACCATTGTTCATCCTTATCTGCAACTGGTTGAGCAATTGGGGCATTATTCTTGCAATATTTTGCAAAGTGGCCATATTCATGACATGTTTTGCATTTGAAGGGGAGGTGCTCATAGTCTAGAGGCTATATATGTTTCCAATTATCTACAGTTAACATAACCACTTCTTGAAGGAATTTTTCCATATCCACTTCCACAAAGATTCTTGCATAAGCAAACAGGCCATCCTTTTGGCTCTGGTTTGTCAGTATAACAACCTATTGTGTCTCAAATACTTAAGAGATTTTCCTCTTTCTAGTAGTGAAAACTAAAATGCGATAGACAAACCTAGACAAGAACAACTGATAGCACAACATGTTCAGGGTTGAAGTCAAGGGTCCATCAATTCAAATACATGCCTTGAGTGCCAAATAAATAAGCTCCATTTTTTAATATAAAACCTCCATCCTCTTTTGCTTCAAATAACAATGCATAAAACCCCCTTCCATAGAAGTAGTGGGTTAATTTTACTTTAATCAAAACTTGCTAGTTCCTTTGGATCAAATTAGCCATGAAATTTGGAGATGGATAGATGACTATGAATTGACTGATGATGCCATTTTAGCCAGTACTAGAGCCATGTTCTTTGAGGAAGAAGGAATCCGTGCAATTTTTGGGATATTCTCAATTTGTTTGACAAAACATGTTGGATATGTCTTGGTCAATTTCCCCATTGCTTATACCAATGTCCGAAATGCCAAGGATTCAGAGTATAGAGGGGGAAGGAAGCCCCCTCCAAGAATGAGATCCATCCCTGAACTAATACCAATAGTGGTTGACGCATCACAAAGGTTTTTTCAGAGCTCAATGTCACAAAATTCAACTAAATGACACAATTATAACCATATATATGTCAAACAAGTATATTACCTCTCGAAGTCCATGTTTCTCATTTTTTTTCAAGTTTCCCCCCTTCTAATAATTCTTCATCGTGGTCACCATGCAACATGAGTGGAGCATCTATATGCATTTGTTTTAGGAACTCAAACATAAAAAGAAAATACATTAACAATGTACCCTTCAAGATGTGCTCATTTCCTTACAAACCCCTTAAGTGTTTTCATGTATGTCTCTAGGAAGAACATCCATCTACAACTTGCCCCACCAACTAATTAAATGTATTTGACCAAATGTACCAAAATATGGACATGAGTTTCCATAACAAAAATAGGCAACTCTTTCTCAAAAATACAAATAATTTCTACTATTTCATTGTGCCCATCTAGGGATTCTCATGACATGTATCTCTTTAGATGTGATCCACCTAAAGTCAAGATGACCCTAATTACTATTTAATGATTTCTTAAAGATTGTCACTGTTGGTACTGTATTTTGTCGTATAAAAACCACCTTATATACCTCCTTTGTAATCCATTTCCCTCCTTTTTTGGTATTTTATGTATCCATTTCCACTAAATAAAGGCTCAATAAAGGATTGTAAGGTAATCTACAATTTTGTTTTTTATTTTCATTTAACAAGTCAAAATATTAAAATATTGAATTTTTTACCAGTAATTACCAGAAAAATTGTGTTCCTGTAATTTGTCATTTGATAGCATGGTCGCAGAGCGATTTGAGAAAGATGGACACATGGATCATAATCTACGTCTTTATACTAAGGTAAAATTCCCTCTAGATCCGAGCGATCTCAAATAGAAGGGTCTGGTCAATACTCTAGTCAACTTGGTGCCAACAAAGAAAATAACACAACAAACACAAAAATTTCCTGCAGTCGATATTTACACACAAATTCTTAATTGATGAAGACAAATCAATATATTCTACGACATGAGTTTTGAGCATAATGTTCCGAATTAGGCAACAGGTGAGCAAATTTCTAAAAAAATGCATGATGATGGATCTATGGGTGTTTCTTCAAAGCAGATTCTTCCAAATTTCTTGTGATTTTTTTTCAAATCACTCATGCCAAATGGAATGACCCAACTAAAATAGGAATTAGTTTGTTGAGTCATCAATCTTTGAGAGAGATTTGAGCCTAAATGGTTGTGTTTCATTTTGAATAAATTCCCTACAGCTATATTGTAAGGTGTTAGCACTCCATAAATCTGTTCGGTTGATAAACATACAACAAAGGTAACTTTTTCAACCAACTTTGAGACCCGAAACTAGCCTTTCGAATCTGGAGAGGGCTCTCTCGGGGGGCACAGTCTCCGCACGAGATATGGATTTAAAAAAAAATGGCTAGATTCAACACCTTTGATATAATGGGTTCTGGTTATATTGGCATAAGAAAGTAAGAGATGGGCTATGGAGTCGATTCGAGGATATGACAGAGACAAATGACTTGGTGACTGGAATTGAGAGGATAAGGCTAACCGAGAAACAATCTTCAGTGTAAAATCGTAATGTGTGGCGGGGGAGAAAAAGCAGGAAGTAGCTTTTAGAAGAAAATGTTTTGTCTAAGTGGCACGGACAAGGGGCGCTGCGCAGCGAATCCACGAGTTCGAAAATTTGTTCCGAAATAGACAGAAAAGGATATGAATAAATATGACATGAAGCACATACACAAAGAAAGAGGCACAATACATCCGGCTGCTACAATTAGAATATTTTCATCAAGTTGCAGGACCTTTGCATTAAGTTTCGGTCAAAAACTCAAATTACATACGATAGTTATCATCTACCAATTTTTCCAACCAACCTGGCTTACATAAAAAAGATGAAATATATAAACGAGGGCGCCGCTTGGCTACCCTTTTTTCTAACTGCTAGCTCTAAAAACTAAGAAACCGAGTGGTATGCGTTAGAGACTCTTCGCATGGAGCTTTCCAAAAATAGACAATAATCACGTCTGTTTACACATGACTGTTCACAAATTTTCCGTGAGGATATGATCATCGGTCAGGTCTCAATATGAGGAAAAGATGTGTCAATATTTCCCTTTGATCAGATGTGTAATCGGACAAGTGTCTGCTAGGAACTCGCTATCTTCTATAACGGTTTCGATTTCTGCTGCACGCTCATTTGCTGGGAAAAATGTGCACGACAAGTGGCTGTTTGATGGTCATGTCCATTATCAAAATGGTAGAGTGCTTTAGGGAAAAATGTCCTTCAAAACTACCAAGATTTGTCTTATGTTTGCGGATGCAGAGACGAACACCAGCTAAACTTGTTTTTTGTACGCACCGGTGAGAGCCGCATGGGCTTCCTTCCCGGCTGCTTCGCATTCCCTAGAATACTTTGTATGCCATTCCTTCGACAAACTCTATGCTTTTCACAGCTGTACAATGGTGTCTTGTGCATCTCTGAGCTGTCTTTTTAGCCATGCTACGTTCCCTTCGCGACCTTGAGCTGCTGACGCTTCCATAGTCTTTGTCGCTAGCTGCCACCTCAACTCCATGTTTTCCTGGTAGAGTTCAGTGATAGCCAGCTTTGCCTGCTTTAATTTTTGATATGGCTCTTGATCATTCACTCTTGTGGTATCCATTTCTCTTGTTCTGCTCCTGCCTTCACGACTCGATCCTCCAGCAGGCTCTAGCTAGATGGCGTGCATGAGTAGTTATTCGGCCACCAATATGGCACGCGACTCTTCTAAAAATTGGGCTTCCACAAATTCCTTGTTCTTCCTTGGCCTGCCCCTTCTTTGAGGTATTTGTTGTTGGGGAGACGAGGCTTCTACTGTCTTCCCTTCCTGCGCAAGTCCTTCCAGTTCAGGTTTCGCGCGGTTTGATCTGATCACCTTTGTGCTTAAAGGAATAACTCCTTTCACATCCTTGAGAATGCCTACTGCAGGTGAGAATGACTCCCAGTTGTTTTGGGGCTTGGACCTGGTAATTATGTTGCTCCGCGTTCCTTTCCTTATGCTTTGGGAGGTCTCCATGGCACGACCAATATGTATTTTGCGCGTGGTGTATCCGGAAAATGCATAGGGAGGGAATTTTGATCAACCTGGACAAACAAGGGGAATCATAGACAAAGTGCGGACCTAGTTTCACGACTGAAATGGGTGCCGAGCATCTAAAATTTATAACAAGTCGGGCAGAAGGAGGAATCATGCCAGAGAACAATGAACTCATGGCGACGAGATGTTTTGAATCAAACCGCAGATCTTCAATAACACATCCCTACGTATAAGGTACAGATGATAAGGTTTGCAGGGGGCGCGTGATGTGAACGTCATGATTTTTTGTTCCTTCGACCCTCATGATGAACTGATAATAACCACAACACTTGCCGAAACNACATACCTGACTTCACATGTTTGGACGCATGGGTCACAACGTGACTAAAAACCGACTATAAATGGAAAGAAAAATGGCGACGCTAACAACTGGCTCCAATGGGGATGCTATCCTCCTCATGAGGTAGCAAAGAATAGTAGACCAAGTGCCTGACCATTAGGCCTCATTTCGACTCTTTGGCACTGTAAAGAAAAAAACAAAAACAAAACCTAAACCTATCGACGTAGCTTCTAAAAACTCGGCATAAACTTAGGGCCTTCACTTCGATCTTTAATTTTCTACTGACCTATTGACTCGATGCAAAAATAAAATGACTATTTACAATGACAAATGACTTAAACAGATTTTATTTTGTCAGATAATGCTTGAGGAACCTGCCACTTATAGGCCCCCAACCAAGGCATTCTCCATTTATCCCTTCCAGGAAATAAGCATTGTTTCCGCAATACGCGTTAATTCTGAATGGAACTGTCCAAAGGTGGTTGAATTTTCTGTGCTTTCCTTTATCTTCATTTCTCGCGTCCCATCTTAGCACCAACTCTCCTACCTGAAAATATTCCTGCTTAGAATGCTTGCAATTTTTTTTCTTCATCCTCTCCTGATGGAGCTGCGACCGATTATACACCTGTTCCCTTGCTTGGTGTGTGTGAATTAACTGGTTTATTCTCCTTTGCGCATCATTTGGCTCAGCCTCCTATTCTTGCAACAAATTTCTAACGGGCGGCCCCAGGGAAGTAGGGAAGATTGCGTTCGCGCCATAAACTATCTAAAAGGGTGACATTGAGATGGACTTCTTGGTGGTAACCCGATCTGCCCACAATGCATAAATAATATTTTTATGCCAGGCTTTCTTATTGTCTTGCAGGAGTCTTTTGATGATTCTGGTTATGCTGTTATTTGAGGATTATGCTAACCAGTTTCCTTGCAGATAGTACACCATGGAATTCCCCAGGGTTATATTGTAATCTTGACAAAATTTTTCCATCCTCTTGGACTTAAACGCGGTCGCATTGTCTGTTATGATCTTGACAAGGCATCCAAATCTTGACAAAATGTTTGTGTCCAGAAATTGGATGATGACTGCGTCGGTAGCTTTCCTCGTGGGGATTGCTTCTATCCATTTTGTGAAGTAGTCAGTGGCCGTGAGTATCCATTTGTGCTGTGCAGAGGATGATGGATTTATTTCCCCTATGAAATCTAGACCCCACTGCATGAAAGGTGCTTCGACTAAAACTGACTTTAGTGGCAGGGGTTGCAGCTTTCTTCTTCCATCGAAAATCCGACATTCGTGGAAGATGGAGACCTCTTTGTACACGTCAGTGAAGACCGTAGGCCAATAGTAACCTGTCCTCAGGATTTTGTGCGCGATGGTTTTCTAGTAGTGGTTTCCTCTGCAATCACCTTTGTGAAATTCTTGTATGGCTCGCTTTGCATCATTTTCCAGCAAGCATCTCAACAATATACCATCGGGGTCCTTCCAATAGAGTGAATTATCCAGGTTGTAGAACTTGACAGCTTTAAGCTTGAGAAATCTGGCCTTAGTCTTACTTACGCCTGGAGGGTTCTCCAACACATAAATGATGTCCGCATACCATGGCGAATCAATGAACTCATGAGACACCTGCACGGTTTTTTTGTTCTTGAGGGCATTCTGACAGATCAACAATGAAATTCATTCCTACAACGTCGCAGTCCGACTGCGCCATTAACTTTGCAAGGCCTTGACCCTTGATCAGTTTCATAGGCTTGATCTCAAGATCGTATTCCAACATGGCCACTATCCACTTTCCTCTCCTTCCTTCCGGGTCAGGTTGAGCTAGGATATCCTTTACTGAGTTGTTGGGCACATAAGCGATGACATGGAAGTGAATTATGTATGTCCTGAAATCTTTGAAATCTTTCACTAAGGCGCACGACTATTTTTCCATAATGTCATACCTTAATGGAGCATCGCAGAGTGTCCGGCTGCAATAAGCTATGGGTTTTTCGAAATCCTGCTCGTCTTTCTACAACAACACACCAACAATAGTGTGTTCTGAGGCGAATGAAAACATGATGAAATATTTCGTAAATTCTGGGTTGGATAGCATAGGAGATTTAGTCAGTGCCACTTTGAAATCTTCAAAAAACTTCTTGGTCTCCAGGTTCCACTTGATCTCGTTTCCCTTCCCGAGCATGCAGGTTATGTGCTTTATGATTTTGGCTAGGTTTGGGATGAATATCCTCAAGAAGTTCACTCTTCCCAGGAAGGATTGGACTTCTTTTTTACTGTGCGGGGTGCCGATCTTCAGGATCCCTTCAACCCTGCTGGGGTCTATCTTAATGCCTTCCTTGGAGATAATGTTTCCTAACAACTTCCCCTCTTCCACCCCGAAATGTGATTTCTATGGATTTAGCGATATGTTGAACTTCTTGCACTTATAGAATACTTTCTTCAGGTGCTCGAGGTGTTACTTGTCAGAGGCAGAGTATACTGTGATGTTGTTTAGATAGATTACAATGAACTTTTCCCTTTTGTCGGCAAATTCTATGTCCATTGCCCTATGGAAAGTGGCACCAATGTTCATCAGAACGAAAGGCATCTTGGCATACATGAACGTTCCCCATGGAGTTGTGAAAGTTGTTTTTTCTCTGTCGTCTAGGTGAACCATGATCTGGTTATAACCTAAGAAACCATCTAGCATGGACATATTCTGAGACCCCACAACCTTTTGCAGGATATAGTTCATTTTGGGGAGAGGGTAGTGATCCTTGAGAGACACCTTGTTTAGATTCCAAAAATCTACACACAGTCTTATCTCACCGCTTTTCTTTCTTACGGGCACCAAATTAGCTACCCATTTAGAGAATTGCAAGGAAACAATAATCTTATTGTCGAAAATATTCTTTACCTCCTTTTCGATCAACGAAAACAACATGGGATTTATTCGTCTCAGCTTTTGTCTGAAAGGTTTCTGGTCTTCTTTGAGAGGGATAACATGCTGTATTACCTTGGTGTCATACACCTTCAAATCATTGTAGTTCCACGCGAACACGTCAGGGAAATCCTTCATGAGTTTGTCGTAGTCTTACCTAACCTCTAGACTGATCATTTTCGATAATTTGATCATCTTTGGGTTTTCCTCAGTTTCGATGTTGTGGTCTTCCACGTCTTCTATTTTTTCAGTGATCTTGGGGTTTTTAGCCACGTCATTCTCGTCAAACATCTTTTCCAGCGTTACTAACCCCTTTGGAATGATGTTCTTTTTCAGTTGGATTATGTCCCTTCCCGCGATTTGGTTTTGGAAAGGGTCATCGTTTCTGCGCACATCCGCACTCTCATCTTCGTCGCAGTAACATTCATCGTCAATGTTTGTATTAGCGAACTCGTCACTCATAAGGAGGAATCTCTCCACCTGCTTGTCATCATCAAACACTTGCCAATGTTTGATATTATTAGACACTTCCAACTTGTGCTTGACCTTGATTTCATATTTTTTGTTTGGGAAGATGGGGATCTTAAAAACCGAGTCTGAGGTGGCTAACGTATCAACGATATGATTTTTCTCTCTTGGGATAGCAGACAGGTCATACTATGAAAATCCTTTGAGTAGGCCCAACGCCAAATTTCTATACGCTCTTAACCTGGGGTGTTTGGTCTAATATATTCCCTTTACCTGATTTATGATCAACTCGAAATCTCTGCGCATTGCTTTCTTCTGCGCGCCCAATTCTCTCAAAACTTGTAAGCCCAAGATTAGTGCTTCATACTCAGCCATGTTGTTTGTACATTCAAACACGAGTTTGTATGAGTGTAGATTTGTGCCCACCTCAGGGGGGCTTATCCAAATGCCGACCCCAACCCCTTCTTTGCTGACCGCACCGTCAAAACTCATGTTCCACCCCATTTTCCACGCGGTCTTTCAGGTCGACGCACTTTGTCGTTTCCCGCACAGTTTTCTCGTCAGCTGTTATGATGGATGTCGACTCTTCCTCTTCGAAACTCAAGTCATTGTAGAATATAGAAGAACCAACCTCAGTGTCGATGGCGTATATAGGATGGTTATTTGGCTGCGTCTTGCTGCTTACCATGTATTTCAGCAACACTTCTCTGTACAACCATCTGTCATGGCCAAAAACAAGGATGGTGGTGTATGACATATCCATCTGCAAAGTGCCCTTTAACTTTGCAGCCCATGACCTTGATAGAAGCATGCCAAAATTTTGGGGTATGTCCACAACGACTACATCCATAACCATGTTTTTTGAGGGGATTTGAGCCAACAACACATCTAGGTCTTTGATGAGGCCCAAACACTTGAATTTCCTCGAATCAAAAGAGAAAAAGTCTTTTTATGGCCTGGTGATATCCAAACCCAATGCATCCATGATCACCTTTGGCATGAGGTTATGCAACGCATTGGACTCCAACATGGCGTTATGCAGGTTCATGTCATGGACCTTTAGATTGATGTAGAAAGGAGGGACGTCCTCGGTATCATTTGTCTCTTCAACACGCGGACCAAAAATGATAGTGGGGTGGTCATCTTGGATATTCAAAGTAATGGGGGTCCCTCCCATTTTCAACATTTTAATGATTTTCTCCCGATACTCGTCTTTTCTAATAAGTTCGTTGAATGGGACAAAGATTTTTATTTTGGCCATCTCATGTTCAAAATTGAAAGGGGGACAAACTTTCTCATCCTCTTTTCTGCCCGCCTCTCGGCCTGCCTCCAGATTTTTCTTGGGGGCCTCCTCCTTCGACTTATCTTTCTCCGTCACATCCTTGGTCGTGCTGTCTGGCCTCGGTCGGCTTATGGAAGGGTGTCCACTGGAGGTTTCCTTATGGGGTTCATTTGTTGCGGCTCGACAGGTGCATCTTTGGTCCAGGGGTTATATTTCTTCTGGAATTGCATGATGGCGTTCTGATAGCCTTTTCTGACATCCTCTGTCTCCCAGGATGACGCATAATCCATTTCGAGTATCATATCATCGTCCATATCCAACACGAAGTTGTTGTTTTTTCTCATGTACCGAACATGTTCGCTCTTTGTCAAGAACATGTGTGAGTTTTTGTCATCGCAACAATGCATCTGGTCTTCGAACGCTAGGTTGAAGTCTTCATCTGTGTAGTTGTTTTGGAATGGAGGTCTTGTCTACTAGTCACCTTGATCCCTCTG
>SNQJ01S0159433.1:3054-18658 GCA_010110895.2 Picea sitchensis | reverse complement strand
CCGGTAGGCGTGGATTGGATAGAATTGACCTCAACAATCTTATTGGTGGAAGGAGTAGGAGTAGGAGTATCTTGTGTATTAGAATGATTGGATTTGGTATTGGTGTGACTGGTGTGCATTGACTGGGTCTCAGTATGGAAGGTTCCAATCAAACCATCAACAACATGAGAGGCTACTGTAGGTTTCGGGGTAGGGTTTGTGGAAGGATGAGGAGCGTCAGGGATCAAATCATAAAGTGTTCTCGTTTGTGAATAAACAAGATCAAGATATTGAGCACGACTAAGCGCCTACTCTTCAGTGACAACACCACCCATGGTGAAATAACGTGCGATAGGTCCAATGAGTGTTTTGGTAAACCACTCGGCGAATAGTTGATCAGGAAGAGGAACTTTGATTAACCATCTTATTCTCCTCCACTGATGAATGTGATTGGAGATATGAGTGGACTAGGATTGGTTGAAAGAAATCAAAATTTTGGTTCCCATCTTATATCGAATTGGAAACATGTAATGTGTCAGAAAGGCCATGGATAGAGTGTTAAAATAATTGAATAAACCTCGAGGTAACTCGATGTACCATTTTGTTGCCGAACCCGTGAGAGTTTGTTGGAAAAGTCATAGTTTGATGGAGTCATCCATCAAGGAGTAGGATGAACACAACGGATGAAAAGTCATAACATGATTATTAGGATCTTCTCCTGCTCAGCCATCAAATTTTGGAATGTCAGATGGTAACTTGGACGATATGATGGGCCAATGAGGAGAGTGTAAGATAGGATCGTTCAGAATCCTAGACAGATCAGGTAATTCCAAAATGGCCAGGAAAGGCAATTGTCGGTTCACTTGTGGAAATTGGTAGTTTTGAGGAGGAAGTCCTGTAGGTATACCAGTAGGACCGTAAGTAGTCTGCAAATAATTAGATAGTCCTTCCAGACTCGAATGGGGAGGGTTTTGCGACATGTATCCCATAAGGTTGGGTTGGATAGAGGGGTTCCCTTGGTAAGGGGCACTAGATTGAACTCCCTGACCCTAAGTGGGATTCAGGTAACCTGGATACGGTTGAACGAAGTTAGGGGGTACAAAAGAGTTAACTTGAGGATGTTGCCCCCCATATGATTATGGATTTCCTTGGGAAAGAATGTTCCAAAGGTGGGATTGTGATCCAGGTGTGTTTCGTTCATACAGTGGGTTATGGACTCCAACCTGAGGTTTCCCCCCAAGTTGAGGTTGTGCCACAATTTGATTTTGACCCCCAAATTGAGGTTTCCCCTAGCTGGAGGTTGAACTCCAACAGGAATTTGGTAGCCATAAGTGAACGAATGACTGGTGCCTCCAACTGGATTGGCGCCACTAGGGCCAGATCCTCCAGGCAAAGGTGGAGGAGGAACATAAATCCCTCCAGAGAGAACCTGGGCAGGTGTAGGAACAAATCCAACAATAACATTATACCCAGGAGGAACAAAAAGTCTGGATGGACCCTGGGTAGGGATAGAAATGGAAGGATTCAGAGTTGTATACCCAGGGGGAAGTGATGGATTTGGTCTAGACGAAAGTGGTGTCCCAATCAGATATTGGGAGATAACCACATTTTCGGTAGGAATCGTGGTAGCTTGCAGGACCAGTGGTGAGACTATTGGTGGTACCAATGAAATGGTCCAAAGATACCGTGTAGGTGACAGAGGTTTTAGGAACTTGTGATACTACAGGTCGATCGAGACTTGCTCCTAAGTTACCAGATAGATCACGTACTGTCCAAGGGACAAAACTAGGATTATAAGTTCTGGCAGTGTGAGCCGGGGTCCTAAAAGATTCACTATGAAAATGTGGATCCTCTACTCCAGATCTTGTGTTAGGTCCAATAGGTATTTCAAAATTTTCATCAACAACAATTTAGCCCGATGAGTTCATCCAGAGCATACGTGGATTTCGTACAACACTCCATGCCGGATTGATAGGGAGGCGAAAATCCTCTAAGGAGTCTGAAAAAATTTGAAATCCTTCCAAGGAGTGTGTACTTCCAACTTCCGAAGAAACTTTGTGATCAACTACTCCCTCTGGAGAGCCTTCTGTTGAATTAGGAAGAAAAGGTTGGTAGCCTTCCGGATCCTACGGGGGAAACCCTTGCATCCTACGTGAATGGCGAAGGCCGATGTTGGCTGAACCGAGTAAAGAACAAAAAAAATCTATGGAAAACTAGAGAAAACAAATAACACTCACTAATAAAATCTAAGAATTGAACCAAGAAAGCAAACCTTGTTATTTCGAAGTCACTAGTTGGTGATGAAATCCAACGTCGCGAAATCAAGACAAGAAGGGGCTGGGATAAGCGGGTGGAAAAGTTATGTTGACGACCTGCTTAACGGACTTACACCCTGGTGCAAGCTCCCACACATAATCATGGGTATACCCTCCAAGGAGCCCATAAGGTTTGGCCAACGTCAATTCCAGGTACCGTGAAGGCTTGCCCCTCCACAGTCACCTCGTGTAAAGACCCTAAAGAGATAGGCTAATAAGGTTAACAACTACAACAATGATGCCTGGGGAAACAATCGACAGTCTGATCCATGTGCAAAGGCATGGTATCTAGCCTGAAATCAACTTGAAAGACTTCCACTCATCATTGTGGGTATACCTTCAAGCAACCCCCATAATTTGTGCAATCTATACACCAAGACCAACAAAGCAGGGTGAGTAACTCTGCTAGTCTTAATGTGACCTCAAGTTTGACCCTTGTGTGAGAAGGGCTTCCTAAGACAAAATGTAGAAATTGGATTTGAACTCTCCCTATCGCAAGATACTATTGTGTGTTTTGATGCTTTGGAGAGTGTACCTCACAACCTATTCCAAAGAACTATCCTAGCTAATGTTGGTGTAATATATCCCTAGAAAATAAAAGTTACTAATTAAATTTTAGATTTACGATGTATTTTAGAGGTTGTTGCTTTCTAAAAAAGGAGATGGAAGTGAAACTGTTGATGTTATGACCTTGACCCAATAAAATGCAAAAAGAGATGAATGTGCAATTTCAATTCAATGAACTCTAGTTACAGTAGGGAGAAGGTATTTTTCTTTGAAGTACAACAAGATACTAATTGCAATTCCTTAATTCTGGATGAACACAATTCCAAATAATCATGAACTACAAATTTTCCAATTTCTTCTTATATTTCGAATGTAAAATTTTTTCTTATAAGAGACTGCTAAAAAGAATAAATGAATTCAATTCTTCCTTTCTAAGATAAAATCAAAGATATGATAATGAAAGGAAAACACAACCTAAGAAAATCAAGACACTCTCAATACTATTCCCAAATCAAATTCACAATGTAAACAAAATGAAAAAGACAAGAAAAACTCTTGACATAAGCAAGTAAGAAGTGTTTCTTAATCAGTAAACAATCTGATAAAAAAAATGAATCCAAAAATCAAGACAAACCAAATACCCTTTGTCAAACAAGCACTCAGATGAAGATCCGAGATTATATCCTTGTGACAATGAGAATGAGAAAAAACTTGCAAAAAGAAAAGAAAGACTTTCAATCACTGAAAACCAACCAAAAGCAATCTCCAAACTCAAGAATCAATCAATCATGGGAACATGAAGTTTACCTTGGGATTTCAAGACAAATCTGGGTGGTAAAAATAAAACTAACTCACTCTAACAAAACCTATAGGAGTCATCACAGGCCTGGCATAAGACACAGTGTGACGCGAAAGGGTCGTCACATGCCAGGCCACTAATAGAGAAAAGTGTGATGTCTTTGCACTGGAATGGCTAAGAAGAGGGCGACGAGCAAGGGTTGTCGCATGCTGTCAGTAAGGTACAGTGTGACAAGCTCTGTAAATTTTGAAAAATTGGGAGAAAGACAAAAAATCCAAAAGAACTCCTAAACCCAGGGAGTCTAAATGGATCACCCACAGACTCAGAGAATGAAAATTATCAGAAGAAGGCAAGCTAAAGGAAAATGGGAAGCAAAAAATCAACAGGAATTCATATTCCCTAGTGGTCCCCAATTGTTTTATGGGACTTATCAGTAAATGCGAACATAAACAGATCTCCCTAGATCCACCTAGATCTAGAACAAAACAGAACATGACATGGCGCTTTCCCTTAGCTCTAATCATTGAGTTTACTATCAAATGAAATAGGCTACATACCGTTTAAATATCACTTCCTCTTATTGTTTTCGTCCTAGCTCGACTCCAGTGCTCCTGTGATATTAGATCTGCAATAGAACACAAGCCAACCAAAGTGAAAGAAAAATAACATACTCAAAGAGAACCTATGTATGTGATCAAGGAGTCATACAATAAAACAAGATGAGTTTGATGGGAAAGAAACATATCATTGTATTATAATTAATGAAAGTGGAGATTACAACCAAAGCCTTGATGTTGCAAGGTCCCCTTTTGATGACCCTTTACTCCAACACACACACTTTCTCCAAACTTGAATGAAGAAGATCCACAATGACTTGATGAATTGAAATGAAGCTCTCAAGAATGATCCAATGCAAAATTCTCCATACAATCTTAGCCAAATTCAACCTTCATTAACCTTAGCCTTTTCCATGAGAAATTCCTCTTTATATAGGGGAAAGAGAGATGGTTAAAGAGATTAGGATGATCCCACCAAATTAGAGAAGTGAGTAGGATCCAAACCATATAGATGCCACCTCACCTTCTAGAACTTTCGTGAAGGTAAACCTTTTCTTATCCTCTTGGCATCATCGCACCCCGGCTATAGAGCAGCCTGCAGAGACATCACAAACCAGTTTTAGGGCAGAGTGCGACGACTAGGCATTGTTGCGCCCTGTTTATGATGCAGTCTGCGACGACCTTCCTTAATAGGGTATTTTGGAAAAGGAATCCAGTCACTTTCCTCATGGAGAAAGGCTCTTTTTGGGAAAATGAACACATGTTGTCAATAGATCACCAAGATGACCAAAATAATGTGTAACAACCACTATGCCAAATATGGAACTTGTAATAACAAACAAGTTATAATATATTTAATATTATGCCTACATCAGTGGAAGGTAGGGTGGGAGGTTGGGCCTACTCCCTATTTAAGTCGATCACACATTATGAGGTAGAGACACAAATACCTAGGTGTGCACGAATCCCAATAGAGGGTACAATACAAACATCTCAAAGTGCATGTCAAAGAGAAGCCACGTTTTTGGTGTTGTCTAGAGTTGCATGCCATGAGGTACTTTGTCCAAACATCGGCATGTTTATACTATTTGTTCTCATTTTCTTGAGAGGAGTATGATGATGATGTTATTTTGTACTAAGATGTATTTTAAATTCTTAGTCCATATTTCCATTAATGAGCGCTATAGTGCATGGTTTGGCATGTAAAGAGGGTAAAATTGAGCCGATTCAGAATATAGTTGATTTTATACTCATTTTTCTCATAATTTCACATGGAATTCAATGATGAAATTTATATCTGAGTTTGACCAGTGGAATTGAAGAGTGACTTCAAATTTGGCTTTGTAAGTCCATTTTTGTATTGTAATTTGACATTTTGAGATTATGAGAAGCAGTCCCACTGGTTTGAAGGGAACTCGAAGATGTAGTAAACTATGTCATCAATCTTGTATATTTGAGTTCTTTTATTTTGTGTTGTGTTATCCTCATTAATATTCAAATTAATCATTATTTAGTGAGGTTTTGGATAGTAAGAACATAATCATTATTTTGCAAATCACCTCAATACAATCAAGAATTATTATGCATCAAGTTATAGGCTAAAATGAGTTTTTAAAGATTAAGATTGGTATCTAAGGATTTAGGATCAACATGCATGTATTAGGAAGATCACATATTAACAACAATAGGGTCTTACTTTTTCTCATAAAATTCCCCAAAATTATATTACATTGTGCCATGCGTATCCTTTCAAACTCTAGAGATACCACATACTCAAACTTACAACATGAGACATTATAAGCATATGCTCAAAGCGAGCTTTTAAAAACTATCTAGAATGAGTGAATAAATGAACCGATCCACCAACCAACCCCTTCTTTGTCATCCTTGCTTACTTTTATATCCTTCTTTTCTCTAGCGCTCTGTCCCCTTCAGTTCTTACCCACTCGCTCCTCCAGCTACCAGTCCCCCACGCTTTTGTCACCTGTCTGCATTCCACGTAGCCTTTCTGGACTCAAGGCAATATTAACTTCCTTTCTAGATCGTCTTCTTTCTGCTCCATGTATCCTTGTGATTCTGGTAGTAATCATTCGAGGATATTTCTTGAATATTATTTTCTTGATATCGGCGTGCAGGCATTGCCTTATTGATTTCTGGCATGCATCCCAAAAATCAGACCGGCATGCATTGGTTGAACTCATACTTGGCATGCAATAATAAAAATCATTCTGGAACGCACGCCAACAATGTTATATTCATGTGTTCTTTTTATTCACATAGATGGGGCTTTAATATAAACTACCACCCTCATGGAATTCTTATCATCTTGTCTATCCATCATAGATAACATTGTTTCCTCAACCTGCATCTCGAGGTAGCCATTTATATCCTTCTCTAAATTTTCATTCTGTTGATTTTTTGCACTATGTTCCTTGTCGTCATATGATAGTTGTATCTCAAATGATTGTCATCCTCTAGTTTTTGGTTTATGACATTTTTTCCATTTAGGATAAGCTTGTATTTGTGGAAATGTATCCTACATATGTCCTACTTGTTGAAAAATTTGGCATTGGAATGCGACATCTTCATAATCCAATTATTAAGTCCATGTGGAACCTTTCCTTTGAAGTATAAGCTTATCTAATAACCTCTTAATAAGATCAATATCCATAGAGATATGAGCATATGTAAAAATACCAAGCTTAATATGATGTATATCTGTAAGTTTTGACCCAAAAAATTGTCATTTGATGCCTCAAAATGGCTCTAGAAGGTTCCAAACCCCAAATATTCAAACTGGGACTTGCCATTAAAATATGCCCTGTAAGCCAATTCCTCTATTTTTTTCCATCCAAAAAGTATCAATATAGATGAAAAATTATATAATGATCCATTCTGGGTCATACCTCCCCATTTAGGGATGATTTTGGTCCCCAAAAATATTTTACTAAATGAGGGGAGGAAGTTTTTCCTCTACCTTATACTTGGAGTACCATTTTTCCTTTCCTGGAAGTTTTCCTTTCAACCAAATCTTCCAAAGGTCATGCTACCCCATTACTCAACTATGGAACAAGTACAATGCTAAAAGAATGGAACCCCATCTCCTCCTAGTGGCTCGGTATTTAAAATAGCCTGATAGTCATCTAGGGTTAGGGATTTTGCATGCCTCAACCCTCAATTAGTGTCAGGGTTTTGGACCTTCTATAATATTCTTTAAAGTTCACATGTAGCTAGCCCCAAATGTGTGAGTAATGGGGGCTAACATGGCACCCACTCGGTACCTTGGTGGTCAACAAGGTAGGTCAACTTATGGGAGGCATAACTTCAACATATGAGCTTCAATTGAGGTGATTTTCACACCATTGGAAAAGGTCTCTGTGTGTAGAACAATTCGAGGGGATGGAAGCTATGCCTACAAATTTTTGATCCCCAAAAGTGTCATTTAAGCCTCAAAATGGCTCTAGAAAGTTTCACACCCAAAATATTCAAACTGCGACTTGCCACTAAAATGGGCCCTGTAAGCCAATTCCTCCCATTTTTCCACCCATAAAGTACCAATATAGATGAAAAATTGTATAATGATCCATTCTATATCACCAATCATCATCCAACTCAATTTCTTGAGATTTATTAAGGTCATCTTTACATCATTTCATTTCATGCATCCTTAGTAATGCTCTAATTTGCTGGAGTAACCCCGCCATGAACCAATGTACTAGAAATTCCTTATAAATGGGGTACAAGATCTAACTGATCATGTCTTTCAATTGTTTATAATATTCTGATACAGATTCACCTAATATCTATTTGATTTCTTTCAATTTTTTAGCAGCCAAGAATTTAAAGAACGATAAAAAAGTATCCTTATTTTATAACATTCATCTAATTTGATTATTTGTGAAATTCATAAACCATGTAAGGGATATTTTTCTAAGATCCCTATAAAACTATACCATTTGTTTCATTTCATCTGTGACATCCATAGAGTTCCATAATTTCTCACAAATGAACTAATATCTTCTAGGCTCTTCATCTCCTTCATAAAGAGGCAAGTGATGGTGTGCAATTTTGATTATGTTTAGGGGTTTTGACTGTGAATGTGGAGGTGTCATTGGGCTTGAATACATCAATTGTTTGACTGATTATTGGTATTTTCCTCAACTTCTACTTTTTTGACTTCTTGTTGACCTGCCTTTGTCTAGCAGGCTTGATCTAAATATTCTATGAAACTGGATGTTTCTGGTCACATCTCTTCATCACAACCCTCATTTGAGATCATTTTTTCTTCTTCAGTGATTAGATTTGGCAAAGGGGGAATGACCATGAGATCCTCAATTCATATGAGTATGTCATCATTTTCCTCTTTGGTTATGACATTTACCCAATTTCCTTCTGACTATGGTATATGAATCCATAGTCTATCAATAACTCTTCCTTGATCATCTAGTGAACTCCATGTTGAAGCACCAAGTTCCATATGCAAGTGATGCCAAAGGATTTATCTAATAGTGAGAATTGATCGATCTTAGTATGGAATTATACACAACATTGGACTCAACTTTTTGACATCCATACTTTCACTATTTTCTGACAGTAGAAGGGTGCCAAATCTAGCCTCTACCAACTATAGATCATTTTCAAACTTAGGATATGTTGGGGCTACTTCCACTTTTTCATGTGGTTGATCATTGTCAAACTTGGATAGGATTAGTGTTCCAACAACTCGTCACTCCTAAGGACCTCTTCCTCTTCTAGATCGATGAAGGTCTCTGGAATCACATATTTCAATCTTTCTTCTCTGTCTTTTGTCCCTTTCAATTTTCTAGAGATCGACCATGGGTTTATGATGATACATTCTTCTCGTAGTCATTTTCTTTGTTTCTTCATTTAATGTATATTCTCTTTGTTTTCCAATCGATATTTGTGTCCTCCCTTTCCTTGGAATGCTTGTAGTGTCTCCTTCAATGTAATTCGATTAGGGTTTTAATCTACTTGAGGCATCTCATGATCAACTACCCCCCAGTCGTCAACCCTGAGTTTACTCTTGGTCAACGATGGAAGTCCTTGCAATCATGTTCATTTTCACATAAAGTACTCCTAGTATTCATGTTTCTTTTTGTAGTTGCAGTTCAAAAAATGCTCTCACTCCTCTTGTTTCTTCTTCCGGTCAGAGTTTATTGGTGTTCTTAGCGGAGGTTGTGGTTCAACAATATGATTGACACCCTTATTAATAAAAAAATGTATGCAATAGTGTTGATATTGTGTAGAGGAAACTATCATGGAGGTCATCATAAGACCATCTCTTGACATAATCCATGGATGTACACTCTTCTATTGCTTGTTCTTCGCAAAATTATTCTGCAATTAGTTCGACCCACTCGTAAAGTTTTTTTCGACCATCGTTAATTAATTTTGATAACAATTGCTTGTTCTTAATTATATTATTCTTGTGAATATTTATTAATGTATTTATTTATTTCTTCTGGTATTTACTCCAGGAATTTCTCATGAGTTTTAGTGAAAATTGCACCATTTCATGTGCAAGTGTTAGTCGGTTTCTCCTGGCATAGTTTTTCAAGTAATTATCTAACTTTCTCTACCACTGCTCACGAATCTCCTCCACACTCAACATCTATGCATGTATACAACTATTGTATAGTATTGTTTCATGTACTATTGACAATGGAACTAATGTTGTAATCTATGGGATTACACAAAAGAGGTTACTAGTAGTGTAGTTACACAACTATAATATACAACAAGCAATCTACAAGTAATATACAAGCATGCATACATAGAAGGAGGAAGAGGAGAAAAGTAGCAGTGGAACCAACAAAATGTTTTCTTCTATTATATTAGATCAATCGCCATAGTACATCATAGCTTCATATCTATTTATACATTTGTATCAGTGGAAGGTGGTTTCAAATGTCATAACTGCCTTGGTCGGTCCACCTGTCCCAATGATTGACCAACTTGACTAGCTAGTCAGTTTATCTTCTCAGTTGATTGACACATTACAATTAGTCAATTGGATGGCCTAGTCAACTAGTTAATTAGGCCCTCCTACAAATCTCTATGAACACTTTGAAATAGACACTTATTATTTGGGATGACTGACCAAGCTTAAACAATTTGGTATAGTCGAAATGTTCATATCCACTTTTGAACAACTGGCCATCCGCATCGAAGGCTTTTCTGATACTTTTTTTAGAGATTTATTTATCAATGGTATGAAAGAAGAGATATGTGCAAGAGTATTAATGGCTTGTCCCACTATTTCCTCCCCTTCTAATCCCTTTGCATCCTCTCCATCCCTCAAGATCCACAATTTAACCAGAGCTGAAATTGTGAAGCACCAACTTAAGGGCCTCTGCTCCAAATTTGATGAGAAATATTTTCTTGGCCATATATGTAAGGAGAAAAAACTCTTTATGGCCATTTTGGAAGACACTTCTAATGATGAAGCTAAAGATATACCTCTAGACACTTTCCATCCACCTATCAAAGTCATTCCCCCAGTTGTTATTTAGGATGTGGAACGATAGATCTCCCTACATGCCTTGAGTAGTATTTCTACTCCCCAAACCCTCAAATTTATTGGCTACAATGAACATCACAAATTCATTGTCTTAATTAATAGTGATAGCACCCATAACTTCATTCATCAATGTGTAGTCCAAGAAACACACTGCTACATCCATGTTATGAACAACTTCTAAATCATGATTGCTAATGGAGGTTCTATGAAATGTGGTGGTCATTGTGGAAATGTGATGCTCCAAATGGGTGATTATTCCTTGAAAACCCACATGTTTTCTATTGAAATGGGTGGTGGTGACATTGTCTTAAGTTTTGAAAGGTTATGGACATTAGGTCTCATCACCATGGATTTTTGTGAGTTATACATGAATATCCAATGGAGAAGCATAAGTACACTTCCAAAAGAATTACAATTGCCTCTCTAAATATCATCAAATCCTATTATATGGAAAATATTCTTAAAAAAAGGCATTTAGGCATTGTGTCTCAATTCTATTCCATTCTAGCCTTTGAGACATTTTCTCAACCCATTCATCCTAACATGCAGTGAGTCTTGGAAAAAACCCAATCCATATTTGAACTCCCCAAGGAATATCACCCTCTAGAGGGGAGCATGATCATTCTATTCCACTCATACTAGGTATCCTCCCACCTAAAGTATGCTCATATTTCCATCCATTTTACCAAAGAAATGAAATAGAAATGATAGTTCAGTAGTTGCTAGTTGTTGGTGTCATTTGCCCTAATACTAGCCTTTATTTTTCATCATTTGTCATGGTCTTCAAGAAAGAAGGCACTTGGCACATGTTTCATGACTTTCAATCTCTCAAAAAATTGGAAGTCAAGGATAAGTTCCCATTCTAGTCATTGATGACCTTTCGAATGAGCTCAAGGGTGTTCAATTCTTCACCAAACTTGATCTTTTCTTGGGTTATCACCAAATTCACATGGAGGAGGAAGATATTCCTAAGACTATTTTCTATGCTCATGAAGGCTATTACGAGTTATTTTTTATGCTATTTGGTCTTTGTGATTCACCTTCAACCTTCCAAAGTCTCATGAACAAAATTTTTCAACATGTTTCTGCATCATTTTGTCCTTGTCTTTTTTGATGACATCTTGATCTACAACAAAACTTGACAAACCCATGTCACCCATGTGGATAAGGTCTTACAACTACTTGTTGATCATCAATTCTTTCTCAATATGTCCAAATGTGCCTTTGGTGTCTCTGAAATGGAATATTTGGGCTATATTGTTAGTCATGTCGGTGTGCATCTGAATCTAAAGAAAATTGAAGCAATGAAGGATTGGCCTTGCCCCAAAACTCTTAAAATTTTAAGAGGTTTTCTTGGTCTCACTAATTATTATAGATAGTTCGTAAGGAACTATGGTAATATTTTAGCTCCCCTCACAACCTTGCTTAAAAGAATTCTTTCGTTTGGAATGACACTACAAAACGTGTTTTCCAAGACTTGAAGAATGATATGTGTACAACCCTAGTACTCACACTATTTAACTTCACTAATACCTTTGTTTTGGAATGTGATGCCTCAGGTAAAGGCATCATAGTAGTACTCATGCAAGAGGTATGACCATTGGCTTTTACTGGAAAACAAATATGTGAGAGGCACCTGGGAAAATCAACTCATGAAAAGGAGATGATCACTGTATTGCATGTTGTGAATATTTGGTGTCCATACCTACTTAGGAAATGTTTCTAGTTTAAAATTGATCATTGGAGCTTGAAATACTTACTAGAGCAAAGGATTTCTTCACTTGAGCAACAAAAATGGCTCACCAAAATGTTGGGATATGACTATGAGATAATTGACAAGAAGGCAAAGGAGAATGTGGTGGCAAACACTCTCCCTCAAAAGCATGAAGATAAAGGTTCCCTCTTTTTACTCTCCATAGTAGTAGGCTGGTAGAATGGCATCTATAATGAATGTTTAACAGATCCCAAGATCACTAGCATGATCTAATAACCTCAAATGGAACCCCATGCATATCAAGGCTACACTTGGAAAAATTAAGATATTTTCTATATAAAGGGCACATTTATTTGAACAAGCAGTCAACATTCAAATCACAAGTGTTATCTAAACTACATGCCTCTCCCATATTATGTTATTTAGAGTTTCATAAATCATATGAAAGAATCAAATGTTCATTTTTTAAGAAGGAATGAAGAAGGACATCTGGACCTTTGGGGAAGAATATGACATTTTTCCAATGACACAAGGTAGAGATAGTGAAACCTCTAGGAAAAATACAACCTTTACCCATTCTACTAGTTGTATGGATTGAAATTTCTATGGACTTCATTTTTGGGTTACCAAAATCTGGCAATAAATCTGTCATCATGATTGTAGTTGATATCCTTTCCAAATATGCTCATTTTTTCGCTCTACAACACTCCTTTAAAGCCTCTACAATTGCTCAAGTATTCATTAATGTATATTTAAAATCCATGGTATGTTGCATTATATTGTGATGGACTGTGACCCCACATTCACTAGCGATTCCTGGCAAGAGTTTTTTTGGATCTAGAACACTCAATTAAATCTTAACATAAAATATCACCCCCAAAATGATGGTCAGAATGAAGTTATCAACAAGTTCTTGGAAGTGTGTTTGTAGTTCTTTACTTCATAATGACAAACCCAATGGGTCCAATGGTTACCTATATTATAATGGTGGTATAATACAACTTATCATGGTGCCACTCAAATGCCTCCCTTTGAGGTTTTCTATGGCCAAAATCTCCATTTGGTATTATCCTACTTACTAGGAGTCTCTAAGGCGTAGGAGGTAGACAAAACACTCACAGCTTGGGCCAACATTCTCTGCACCCTCAAGGATAATCTAGTATATGATGAAGCAATAGACTAATTGACATCATTTAGAATTCATCCACATCCTTATAATCATAACTCCCTCATATAGTGGAAGGATATACCACCCAAGGATGCCACATGGAAATTAGTAGAGACCCTTCAACAATTCCCTCATCTCTAGCCTTGAGGACAATGTTTCTTTATAAGGGGGAGGGCATGTTAGGGTCCTACACTAACCCACTTAAGTATATAGATAATGTTATATGTATTAAGGCCATTTATGGTAAATAAGGCCCATGTAGTAGATATAGTTTGAAAGCAATAATTGTTAAAAGGGTTACTAGAAGGTTTTGCCTACTACAAAATTCCTAGGACGTAGATAGAACTATATAAAGAAGTAGAAGCAATGTGATGAGATGTATTCTGAATCATATTGTAATTGGATCTCTACTCTACTGGAGGTTTCCCCCTTGGAGAGGCAAGTGAACATTGCTTTCATCAATAAAGGTATTGCTATTTTTTTGTACTATGGCTCTCTACAATTGCCTATTTTTATTATAATCTGTCTTTTGTTCTATAAATATGGGTACAATCTATGATTTCTACTTTGAATATTTTATTTTGTTAATAAAGAACACCACGATTTTAAACTCTAAAAAAACTCCAAAATTCTCCAAGGTCAATACCAAAGTAGAAGATCAAATTCTAGATCTACCTATATCCATGCAAGAAGGATGCTTACAACCATTGTTCAAGTCAACCTCAACTAATTATTGGTGCAAAGAACAAGGATATGGCCTCAAAAGATTAAAATACAGTAACATTCAATTGCACTAATAAATTTCAAATGCAATAAGATATGCAATTACACCATGGAGTTTCACAAATACACCAATGCAATCAAATGTCCATCAACAGAGAACAGAAACTACAAAACTATCAATCCACTAGCAACTACATGAGAAGCATACTACATAATTTCGAGGTCAACATACAATTATAGGAGGAGAACATTATAGAACTATTATTATATAGGTAACTACAAGAGTAGAAAACTACAAAACTATGACTCTAAAAGAAACTATAGTGAATAGAAACTACAAATATCTCACTTTACAAGTGATTACAGGAGAAGCATACTACATATATCACTCTATAGACAACTACATGAGATAGAGACTACATAAATGTCACTCTATAGAAAATTACAAAAGATAGAAACTATAGAGATGTCACTCTGTAGAAAACCATAGGAGGTAACTACTACTATAGGAGGCAACCTTCACATAGTCACATACACACAAACTATAGAATGCTAAAAAAATGATTTATTCGACTTCCACATCAAAATCAATAATTCGAAATTCCTACAAATGAAATTCATATACTAATATTAAGCTCATGCATGAATCATCAATCCTCATTACAATCATCAGACCACCATGCAAAATCCTTTACAATCTTCAACATGTAATCAACAACAAAGCTACGCCACTTCTACTCAAGTTTATGCATTTATGATTTAGGTAGTGATGGCCTCCATTTTGACATCTTTTTGCCCTTTTTATCACCTATGGCATATATATATCTTTTTTCCTCTTTCATGTGCTTGAGAACTATTTCTTACCTTATCTCAACTTTCCTAAGGTATATCCATATTTGTCATTTAATTTTCTTATTTTCTTTTTTATGGTTAAGTAAAATCATGTTTTAAAGTTTTCCTTGAATTATTTAATATACATGTGCTCATAATAAATTTGCTGACCAAAATTATAAAAAGAACGATTAACATTTCAAGGTCAACAAGCCAATTTATGAATAATTTTGAGACACAAAGGGTCGACCCTTAGCATGAAGAATATTCCAACGAGAGGGAAACTTGCTCTTGTGACTAACTACCCCAATAGGCCGTAGTTACTCAATTAAATATTAACCAAACCGGTTGGAAGGATTCCCACGAGCGTAGGAGGTATATGTGCTCTGATTGACCAAGTGTGTTGATATTTGTGTGTGGGAAAATTAAGTGGACCAAGGATCAATCCGTTCAATTTATGTTTTAGAATT